>JADBJO010010832.1:0-2500 GCA_016801955.1 Conus betulinus | reverse complement strand
GTTTTTCTGTGATATGCGCATTGGTCTCTTTGCAAGGTAAGCGCTCTATAAATATCCTTTTACATTACATTTCTATTATTATCATTATTATTATGAATATTTGTAGAGCGCCTATCCTCGGCTGCAGACCAAGCTCTAAGCGCTTTACAATCCCCACTCGTTTTAAACAACAGGCTGTCTACCTGGGTAGCGCCGACTGAAGAGCTGCCAGCTGACGCTTCAGTCAGTCGTTTCCCCGTGTCCTCCAGTCAATATCGTTCAATATCGATCACTCATTTTCCTTACTACCTTCATTCTTTGCATTTCACACGCAGGGTGCATGCTATGTGTAACGTGTCATCGAAACCAACGGCCAAACTGGCCTTCTCTTCCGAAAGTTGGTGATGGGGTTTTACGTGTGTGCAAGATGTTATGCGTGCGTTCACACACGGAACCTCGGTTTATAGTCTCATTCGAAGGACTGTATGGGAAATGGAGTCAGAACCAATGTCAACTCCAAGGGAAAAAAAAAACCCCTGTACCGAAACGGCCCGGCGGCGATTCAACAACCCCAGGATCACCAAGATGACGAGTCCGGCGCTCTACCACTGAGCCACTCCGACCCCCACTATCCGCATGGTGACCAATGAGAATGAGGATGAAGAAGAAAATGCCATGGGGTTCCGTCCTGATATGAGAAGGCTGTGCTCTATGCTTTCTTTCATACACACATTCTGGAGTCAAACAGGCCCGAGAGATGCAGACACCTGCCAGTTTTTCGTCAGAAAATATGAACAACGCTCTCAGAGACGTCCACTGTGTGACCGAAACTCGACTGATTGACGATCTCCCCAGTGAGCTTACACTCCACACTAGACAGGAGCTGAACGTGTGTGTGTGTGGGGGGGGGGGGGGGGGGGGGGGGGGGGGGGGGGGGGGGGGGGGAGTGGGGAAGCTGGTAAGTTGAAAGCGGCTTGGGAGGGGGGGGGGGGGACACAGGTCTATATTTCTCTTCCTCTTCCATCGGGAGGTCATTTCTCAATAAAATACGATAATAAACCTAAACTCTCTCTCTCTCTCTCTCTCTCTCTCTCTCCTCCTCTCTCTCTCTCTCTCTCTCTCTCTCTCCACGTGTGCGTGTGTGTTTCTCCTATCTATTGTCTGTTCACTTCATGTAATCTTAGACACAAACAAACAATCAAACAAACACCTCACTAACAGAGTACTTAAACGTGGTAACAGCAGGTGTTCATGATACAGCAATGTCACGTGATAATGACCGACTACTTAAAACTTCATCCATACAGTACTGAGAGAGGGCAGGCAAAACCATTTTCATATACCTGCAGTGAAAAAGTATACGAGCATTTGTGAGTGTGTGTGTGTGTGTGTGTGTGTGTGTGTGTGTGTGTGTGTTGTGTGTGTGTGTGTGTGTGTGTGTGCGTGTGTGTGTGTGTGTGCGTGCAAGTGTGCATGTGTGCTTGTGTGTGTGTGTGTGTGTGTGTGTGTGTGTGTGTGTGTGTGTGTGTGTGTGTGTGTGTGTGTGTGTTGTGTTGTGTTGTGTTGTGTTGTGTTGTGTGTGTGTGTGTGTGTGTGTGTGTGTGTGTGTGTGTGTGTGTGTGTGTGTGTGTGTGAGTGCTTGCGTGCGTGCGTGAGTGCGTGCGAGCGTGTGTGTGTGCGCGTGCGTTGCGTGCGTGCGCGCGTGTGTGTATGTGTGTGTGTGTGTGTGGTGTGTGTGTGTGTGCATGTGTGTGTGTGTGTGTGTGTGTGTGTGGTGTGTGTGTGTGTGTGTGTGTGTATGTGTGTGTGTGTCCACGGAATCTTAAAAGAAGCATCTTGAATGTGACCACATCCCTGCAAAAAGTGATTTGCATCCATCCAGAGTACTCATTTTCTTTTCATATGAGGACGGGACGCAGCTTAGGGACCTTTACCTCTAATGGAGACATTGAAAATATTTTCAGAAAAGCCAATTGCTCCGGGCAGTTAATCATTGGGGGGAAGAGGAGTGGCCGCGTGTGGAGGGGAGGTAACATTTGATGACATGGCTTTAGGGAGAAGACTTACCCATTATTCCCAAGCGTTGTTTTACTATGGCTTCCTAACGTCTACAACAAATGATGCTCTCTCTCTCTCTCTCTCTCTCTCTCTCTCTCTCTCTCTCTCTCTCTCCCCACTCTTTCTCTACCTGTGTCTCTGTCTCTGTCTGTCTAATTTTCTCACTGTCTCTGTCTGGATGTCTGTCCTGTCTGTCTGTGTCTCTGTCTGTCTGTCTCTCACTCTCTCTCCTCTCTCTCTTTACCCCCTCTCTCTCTCTCTCTGTCTCTGTCTCTGTCTCTCTCTCTGTGCAAATTTCCGTCCCTCGTCCGTTCTGTCTTCTCGCCCTCCTCCCCCCCCCCCCCCCCCCCCCCCCCCCCCCCCCCCCTTTTCTTAATTGTTTCCTACATTCCCCCCTTTTCCCTCCACATCTGTCCAACGTCCCACGACCCCTCCCCCCCCCCCCCCCCGCCCACTTCTCCTT
>JADBJO010010831.1:59372-69350 GCA_016801955.1 Conus betulinus | reverse complement strand
TTTCTCGTAATACGGGAAGCGGAAAAGGTCATTTGCAAAGAGATTAAACAACACGGCGCGCATAACTTAAAATAACTAGTACTTATGAAACAGGAAACGTTTGAAATGAAGTTATGGTATGGCGCAAAATTAGCGGTGAATCGAGTTCATGAAAACTTATATAGGATGCTTTTTGATCATTGCAAGCAATAAAAACAATTGCTGAAAGTTTTGGTTACAATGTGAATATCATGTTTACAGGCAAGTTTTAAATTGTAAAGGCAACGGTTGCCTGGGAGATGTATAATCATAGTACTTCTTAGCCTTGCCTTCCATGCACCACCAGAAATAAATCCCTCATTCCATCATCCCTCATATCAACCTATCCTCTTATCCTCATGAAAATCCACTCCCTCATTCCATCATCCCTCCAATTAACCTATCTTCCTATCCTCAGGACATCGAATCCCTCATGCCTCATATAACCCTAACAACCGAAATTATAAGACAAGAGAGAGAGAGAGAGGAGAGGCCGAGAGAGAAGAGTCGAGAGAGCGGAGAGATGAGACGAGAGAGAGAGAGAGAGGAGAGAGAGAGACAGACAGACAGACAGGGACAGAGAGAGTGGCAGAGAGAGAGTGCAGATAGAGAGACAGACAAGAGAAACAGACAGGGACAGAGAGAGATGCAGAGACAGAGAGAACAGGCCGGGAAACAGGGAGAAAACCATACACACACACACACACACCCACACACACACACACACACACACACACACACACAAACACACACAACACACCACACACACACGAGATGACAGATTACCCCCCTTCCTCATTCTGCAGGCCCAAAGAGAGGTTATGGCACAAATGCCTCTAAGAACTGACGACGTCTGAAACAGGCCTGAACATCTACTGTACATGACGACAAGCTGTGACTTGGTATAACACACTTCTCTTAATCTCGCTCACACGTTTAATCAGTTATGCACCCGTCAACAAAAATGTGCACACACGTCGTCTCACATAGCGTATGCAAGCTATACAACACACACACACACACACACACACACACACACACAACACACACACACACACACACACACACACACACACACACACACATTTGTGCACCACTCTGTCTGTCTGTCTGTCTGTTTGTTTGTGTGTCTGTCTGTCTGTCTGTCTGTCTGTCTCTCTCTCTCTCTCTCTGTCTCTCTCTCTCCTCTCTGTCATCTCTCTCATTCTGAGAGGAAGAGAGAGAGGAGAGAGAGAGAGAGAGGAGAGATTAGAGAGAGGAGAGAGAGAGAGAGAGAGAGCGAGAGAGAGCGACACTGACTCTGACACTAACAACTTTTATTGACAATGGTTAATAGCCTTAATGTCAAGGGGGGATACAATGTCTTTTTTTTTTGCATAGAAGAAAAAAAAAAGCAAAACTTCAAATTATGTGTCTACACAAGTAAACAAAAAGTAAAGAAACACTTTCAATTTCCTTCACTCATGTATGTTTCATGTCTTTGTTGTAGCACATAACTATCCTCACACAACAACCATTCCCTGCACATATGCACTGTAATCCATCCTACCCTCATCAACATGCACCTATTCTCCATACAAACAATTTATCTAGCTTGATTGAATGAGAAACCATTCATTGAAACCATCAAGCTTCAAGGTCAAATAAATATTCTGAACAATCAAAGCATATAAGAGATATCCCTTCAGTGTTTTGAAACTTTTATCCGTTTATAATTTTTCTTCCGTATGTGTAGAGCTTCTAAAAATATTTTGCCAGTATTTTTGACAATGTTTCATGACTTGTTTGCAACAGATTGCTAATGTTCCGAATCCTGACTATGTTATGCTCAAAGAATCTTGATTTTGTTCCCAAAATGTTCCCGTAAGAGGGACAAGTGAACAAAAATGTAACTCATCTTCTCTAATTGTCACATCATTACACAATGGACAAGAATCATCCCTAGCAGCAGCATTTAGATACTACCTTTTATTAGCATTTAATCCCAGTGTTCTATTTCTGAATCTCGCAAGGATGCCTTTTTGCCATTGATTAGATACTAAAAATTACATACGTTTCTGCCTCCAAGTTACTTTTGAAGGATAGGAACCAGGAACATTTATCATATTCTTCTAGTTTGAGGATTATTTATGCAAATAAAGATCTTGCAAGCAGGGCCAAAAGTGTATCATCATGCATTATGAAGAAGTTTTTATGTTACAAAATGATTCTATCACATCATTCCTTTAAATATCTGATGTTCAGATCCGAAAGTTATAACTGGAAGCTGATCTGTGGGAACTGGAGGTTGCTCTTATCCATTGTGAAAACTTCCATTAGATGCCGTAAAAAAATGCTCTATGATACTCATTGTTACCATTTCTTTCTTTGGCTCTGGTAGGCTTTTGTAAGGATTTTAAAGCAGTGAGTGAGAATTCATGTATACTGGGAGTGAGAGATAATCAGTTTCAGAATATAAATGCTGTGCTTTGGGCTGTCTTGTAGTGGGCCCTTGTTTTTTTTAATGCTTGACAAAGATTTTACAAATAATCCAAAAATTTGTAATATGCTTTTTGGGTGTTGGTGGTTTTCACTGTTCAAGTCAAAAAAAAAAAAAAAAAAAAAAAAAAAAAAAAAAAAAAAAAAAAAAAAATTTTCGCTTCTGACACTAAATCATTTTGTCTACAGTGAGACAATTGGACATCCTATATGTTTGCTGTCTGCAGTTAAACGTATTCAATACGGGTCAAAGCTGACTCGAATAGATGTTGAAAAACTCCCTTACAAGGCAAATATAATGTTATCAGGATTGGACTGTAGGGGGGAAAGATTGTTGTATGGGTATGGATTTACTTTTTTGTACGGTTCAGTGAGGACGCTGAAGATGTAACAGTTTCTGTATTCAATTATGTTTCGAGAAAGATCAGTGACTGGGGATTGGAAGACTGGATTTTCACAATCAAAATAATGATGAATTGATTTGTATAGAAAACTAAGTACATTGCGTTGGAGGCTATATGTCGATATCTCTTGATAGACTACATGTCCCTTTGCTGTTTCTTGCACCTCTGTTCATCATTCTCGCTATAAATATACAGTCAATAAATCTTCATTTTTTTCCCATTATGTGACATGTTAAGAGAAGATACATTTTGTTTTGTATATATTTGATCAGAACTCAGAAAAAAGTTCCGCATAAATATTGCAGACAACCTTGCTTACTTGAAACATTCCATGTTAACTGATAACGAAATGAAAATATTGTCAAGCAGTGCGTGTTGTGTTTGAACAAAGCATGTAAAGGACGAAGTTTAAGTTTAACATGTTTGAGTGCTAATTCATTGAATTTTATGTCTTTTCAATGAGTGCCGCGCGCGCCCGCACGCACGCACACACACACACACACACACACACACACACACACACACACACCACACACACACACACACACACGTTTGTGTACCTCTCTGTCTGTCTGTCTGTCTGTCTGTCTGTCTCTCTCTCTCTCTCTCTGTCTCTCTCGCTGTCTCTCTCTCTCTCTCTCTCTCTCTCTCTCTCTCTCTCTCTGTCATCTCTCATTCTCAGAGAGAGAGAGAGAGAGAGAGAGAGAGAGAGAGAGAGAGAGAGAGAGAGACTTACACCGACACTGACTCTGACACTGACATCTTTTATTGACGTTAGTTAGAAGCCTTAATGTCAAGGGGATACAATGTCTTCTTTTGCATAGAAAAAAAAAAGCAAAACTTCAAATTATGTGTGACATAATTGCCACATCATTACACAATGGACAAGAATCATCACTAGCAGCAGCATTTAGATACAACCTTTAATTAGCATTTAATCCCAGTGTTCTATTTCTGAATCTCGCATGGATGCCTCTTTACCATTGATTAGATACTAAATATGAATACTTTTCTGCCTCCAAGTTACTTTTGAAGGCTAGGAACCAGGAACGTTTATCATATTCTTCTAGTTTCGGGATTATTTATGCAAATAAAGATCTTGCAAGCAGGGCCAAAAAAGTGCACTATCAAGCATTATGAAGAAGTAATTCATGTTATAAAATGATTCTATCACATTTATTCCTTAAATATCTGATGTTCAGATCCGAAAGTTATAACTGGAAGCTGATCTGTGGGAACTGGAGGTTGCTCTTGTCCATTGTGAAAACTTCAATTAGATGCCGTAAAAAATGCTCTATGATGCTCACTGTACCATTTCTTTCTTTGGCTCTGGTAGGCTTTTGTAAGGATTTTAAAGCAGTGAGTGAGAATTCATGTATACTGGGAGTGAGAGATAATCAGTTTCAGAATATAAATGCTGTGCTTCGGGCTGTCTTTTAGTGGGCCCTTGGTTTTTTATGCTTGACAAAGATTTTAGAAATAATCCGAAAATTTGCAATATGCTTTTTGGGTCTTGGTGGTTTTTTTACTGTTCAAAAAAAAAAAAAAAAAAAAAAAAAAATTATCGGCAGTTTTTCAACATCCATTTGAGTCAGCTTTGACTCCTGTACCACTGTCCCTTGATATCTTAATGGAGTGTCCTGCGCGTGCCTGTACCCATCGTCAACACAGCGCAGGCCTCCAAGGGTGGTACAGGACTGCTCTAAAGGCAGGTGAAGACAGTGCTTCTCTGGGTCTTCCCCAGCACCTTCGGGTGTTTCTCTTTCTTCTGTCTACAGTGAGACAATTGGACATCATATATGTTTGCTGTCTGCAGTAAACGTATTCAATACGGGTCAAATTTGACTGAAATGGATGTTGAAAAACTGCCTTACAAGCCAAATAGAATGTGTCAGGATTAGACACAAGGGGGGGGGGGGGGGGGGGGGGTGGGGGGGGGGGGGGGGGGGGGGGGGGGGGGGGGGGGGGGGGGGGGGGGGGGGGGGGGGGGGGGGGGGGGGGGGGGGGGGGATGTTGTTGCATGGGTATGGATTTACTTTTTTTGTACGGCTCAGTGACAACCTTGAAGATGTAACAGTTTCTGTATATAATTATGTTTCGAGAAAGAACAATTGACCGTAGATTGGAAGACTGGATTTTCACAATCAAACTAATGATGAATTTGATTTGTATAGAAAACTAAGTACATTGTGTTGGAAGCTATATGTCGATATCTTTTGATAGACGACATGTCGCTTTGCTGTTTCTTACACCTCTGTTCATCATTCTCGCTATAAATATACAGTCAATAAATCTTCATTTTTTTCCCATTATGTGACATGTTAAGAGAAGATACATTTTGTTTTGTGCATATTTGATCAGAACTCAGAAAAAAAAGTTCCGCATAAATATTGCAGACAACCTTGCTTACTTGAAACATTCCATGTTAATGTGATAACGAAATGAAAATATTGTCTAGCAGTTCATGTGTTTGAACAAAGCATATAAAGGACGAAGTTTAACATATTTGTGTGCTAATTCATTGAACTTTACGTCTTCTCAATGAACGCGCGCCGCACACACACACACACACACACACACACACACACACACACACACACACACACACACACACACACACACACACACACACACACACACACACACACACACACACACACGCACGCACGCACACATACACACGCATGCACGCACGCGCGCACACACACACACACACACACACACACACACACACACACACACACACACACACACACACACACACACACACACACGCACGCACACACGCACGCACGTACACGCACACACGCACGCACACACACACACACACACACACACACACACACGCACACACACACGCACGCACGCACGCACGCACGCACGCACGCACGCACGCACGCACGCACGCACGCACACACACACACACACACACACCACACACACACACACACACACACGTGTGCGCACGTACACACACACTTTTTTTTTTTTGCTTTTTTTGTGTTGTTTTTTGAGAGGTTTGATGTTTTGTTTTTCAGGAATAAAATGTCAATGTCTATGTCTCTCTACCTCGAACACATTGATAATTTTCTTTGTGATTCACGCACGCTTGCAATCGCAAACCTTAAGCTTATTATCAGAACTGTATTTATGCCGGAACGAACAGACACTGTGCTGGCAAGTTTTACCTGCCCATGAATACCTACACATAATACCACCGACCCTTTCATTACATCTGTTAGAAATCGTCATGGTGTCGTATGGGGGTGGAGAGTGGACGGGGTGGAGGACTGTGGTGAGACGGAGTGACGATGGCAGGGGGTGAGGGGTGGGGTAAACAATTGTCATCGAATCTTGTGCTTTCTGCATAAAACAGTTGTCATTGATCGATGGCTTTCTGCATAAAACAATCAGAAATTCGATCTGTTCAATGTGAACTGGCGTGGTGAGACACAGTGTGAGTAGGGTAGGGGTGGAATGAGGTGGGGGTAAAAAACAATAGTCATCGATCGAAGGCCTTCTGCATTAAACAATCAGAATAATGATCTATTCAGCGCGATCACTGCTCGTAGCTTCAGCGTGGGCAGATAGCTATCTTCCCACTTCGCTAGCTTTTCACTGGAATGAGAGTGTGTAGGAGTTGTGGTTCTCAGTGACAGCGCGGGTAGATAGCTATCTTTCCACTTTGTTGGCTTTTCACTGCAATGGAAGGGTGTAGTTGTGGTTCTCAGTGACAGCGCGGGTAGATAGCTATCTTTCCACTTTGTTGGCTTTGCACTGCAATGGAAGGGTGTAGGAGTTGTGGTTCTCTGTGACAGCGCGGGTAGATAGCTATCTTTCCACTTTGTTGGCTTTTCACTGCAATGGAAGGGTGTAGGAGTTGTGGTTCTCAGTGAGGGGACAGGATAGTCGTTGTAGAGATGGATGACGGGGCGGGGAGAGGGAGGGTGAGGGGGGGGGGGGGCTTTCATAAATGTGTGTGTGTGTGTGTGTGTGTGTGTGTGTGTGTGTGTGTGTGTGTGTGTGTGTGTGCTCTCGCGCAATGGCGTGTGTGTGTTTGTGTGTGTGTGTGTGTGTGTGTGTGTGTGTGTGTGTGTGTGTGTGTGTGTGTGTGTGTGTGTGTCTGTCTGTCTGTCTGTCTGTCTGCGTGCTTGCTTGCGTGCGTGCGTGCGTGCGTGCGTGCGTGCGTGCGTGCGTGCGTGTGTGTGTGTGTGTGTGTGTGTGTGTGTAATATAACAACAACAGCAATAATGATAATAATAAATATAATAATATTAATAATGAATTAATAAGGATATGATGATAATAATTAAATATTTTATAACACAAAACTGATAAATTCAAAGGGTATGTAACTGAGCACCATTCCAGCAATTTTCAGAGCAAATTGGTGTTGCAATGATGACTGCAACAAATGTTGAGTTATAAACATTGAATTATAACATTGAATTATAACCTTGAATTGAATATTGAATTGAATTGAATCATATTGAATTATTGAATTGAATATTGAATCATATCGAACTGAATTATATTGAATTAAATTATTGAATTATTGGCCCTCAGCGCTTGAGTCTTAAGAGGTTATCTTTTTATACTTTCTACTTTTCACAAGAAAATTTAGCTTATTTTGTTGTTTCATAATTCTCTTTTGCTTCTTGGGTAGGAATGTTTTTGTTGTTGAAAATTCAATAAACATTGTAGGGTATTGCACACCAGCCTTTTTCTGGGATAACATTCTGCTTAAAACCTAAATGGCAGAGGTGGCAGAGTTAAGACTTTTCGAGGTCATTGAGGAGAAACAATCAGATTTCGAAATACCGGTATTTGACCAGGAGTTATGATATGTTAGTGAGATTTCTCCCCTTTGGAGATTGTCTCCCCCTTTAGAGGCTGTAACCTTGCTGAAGGCTCAGTTTGATAAGCAAGTATTCTTCCCTATTCACTCACTGTAGCACATATTGAGAATTAGGCAGATGTGTTTACCATGCAGATATGTAAGCTTATCTTCCCCCTAGTTTTTCAATCTAAGGCATAAAAAAGCAAGATGTATGTGTGTGTGTGTGTGTCACCGTGTGATTTAGACAGGTGTCTACCAGAGGTCTTGTACTCGGCACTATTTCTCTTCTTCAATCCAGTCTCAGACAAATTCCAACGAATCTGTCAGACACACCTGGCCGCCTCTCTTCCTATTAAGTCCTCTGGTCCTGTCTTGTCCGGTTTTCTGTACAGATAGATTTAGTCGCGCGCACTGCTCACTAGAGAGAGAGAGAGAGAGATACGGACAGACAGACAGACATAATAAACACATACCGAGAGAGAGAGAGGAGGGAGGGGGAGAGACAGACACGGACAGATAGATGCAGACATAGACACAAACACATACTGAGAGAGAGAGAGAGAGAGAGAGAGAGAGAGAGAGAGAGAGAGGGGAGAGAGAACAGACGTAAACAGACTCGGAGGGAGGGGGAGAGACAGTTATACAGAGAGACAGATAGACGGACAGATAGACAAACAGGCATAGACACAAACAGAGAGAGAGAGAGAGAGAGTTCGAATCTGAGTGTGTGCGCGCGTGTGTACCCCCCCCCCCCCCCCCCCCCCCCCCCCCCCACACACACACACACACACACACATACATACACACACACACGTTGATGACAGCAGCAACGCTCAGTGTATAACGTGACTGTGTAGAACAACAATGTTCCCCCTTCCAACGCCGACCTTTTTCCTCACGCAGCTCTACCAGTACCTCATAATTCATTCACGCCACATTCGCTCTCATCTCTACAACAACAATGTCGTCGACGTCGTCAACGTGCTAATGTCCACATCAGCGCAGTCGCCATCACCAATGACATGACCAACCGATAAAGGAGAGCAACACACAGTAAAGAGCTAAGGACACCGACATTCCCCTTAGCAGTCACCGTAAAGAGAACTTATACAGTGGTTAAAACTCCTCCGCTAAACAACATGGATCAACAAGTCACAAGGTACACCACGACACGTCTCGACCTTTTAGGTCTTCTTCAGGCAAGTTAAATCAATACTCATGTCTTCTTCAGGCAAGTTAAACAATACTCATGTCTTCTTCAGGCAAGTTAAACAATACTCAGGTCTTCTTCAGGCAAGTTAAACAATACTCAGGTCTTCTTCAGGCAAGTTAAAAAATACTCAGGTCTTCTTCAGGCAAGTTAAACAATACTCAGGTCTTCTTCAGGCAAGTTAAACAATACTCAGGACAACGAAAATGAAGAACAAGTTGTATTCAATGAGGACTATAAAATAGCGTGTATCGTGTATTGTGTATCGTGTTCTTCTGACAAAATTGAATAATTACTCATTCTTTATTATGTTTGTTGTCCTGGGTGTTGTTTATCTTGTTTAAAGAAGACCAAGGACTTCGAAAATGAAAAATGAGCTAATCATTTTGACAAAATCAAACAATTACTCGTTCTTCATTTTGGTTGTCCTGTGTGTTGTTTCTCTTGCCCGAAGTAGACCAAGGACAACGAAAACGAAAAACAAAACGGGCTTCTTATTTTGACAACATTTAATAATTGCTCATTCTTTATTTTCGTTGTTCCAAGTGTTGATTATTTTGCCTGAAGAAGACCTGAGAAATCCAAACGCGTCGTGTTTTGTCTTGTGATCCATCTACCCATGATGTTCGACGGAGGTATTTTAACCACTTAAAAACAAAAGAAAAAAAATTCTGCTAGCACTCTCCTCACTTTCCCATTTTACTGTAAAGACACTTTCTCTACTCTTGCCCCTCTCTCTCTCTCTCTCTCTCTCTCTCTCTCTCTCTCTCTCTCTCTCTCTCTCTCTCTCTCTCTCTCTCCTCTCTCTCTCTCTCTCTCTCTCTCTCTCTCTCTTTCCGACAGAGTATTCCCCACAACTTTAATACTTCTACATTTTTGACTTCAGTGGAATGTTTGGATTACTATTATCGTTTTCAAATGTGGGTTACTGCAGCCAGACATGGAAACAAGAGCAAAACAGAATTACTGCGCTGCTAAACGAAGTAGCAGACGAACTACTACTGAAAACAAAAAGCGCAACGCGTTTC
>JADBJO010010831.1:39372-49372 GCA_016801955.1 Conus betulinus | reverse complement strand
TCTCTTTCTCTGTACACTGTAGTATGTATGTATGTATGTATGTATGTATGTATGTATGTATGTATGTATGTATGTATGTATGTGTTTGCTTGCATGTTTGTATGTATGTGTATATGTGTGTATGTGTGTTTATACTTATGTGGCATCTCTCTGTCTCAAGAGACAGTGGTGTTGCACCATGGATCAGTCAGCTGAGATGCAGCGTCTGTTGTAGCTGAAGAGCCCAATCTTTAAGCGGCAGGCTCTGTTGCAGTTTTTTTTTCTTTTTTTTTTTTCTTTTATTGCTTGGTGCAGGGTTTACAGTCTTTTTTCGGTCTCTCTCCTGAGCTCCAAGCATGGAGCAGGCAGACTTTGGCGTGTCAGCACCTTATTGGCTAGAGGCTGCCCAGCTTAAAGTGGGCGGCAGCTGAGCAGTGGAACACCATGATCCCGCCCACCATCGGAGACAACCCGTAGCGCCCGAGCTTACGCCAGTACGCTCTAGGCTTATGACCCGTAATTGCTGTCTCCCGTGATGTTTCTGTCACTGTGATAGCGGCACTGGAGTGACCTCTCCAAGGCGCAGTCCTGGGCGAAGTGTATGGTATCCTGGATATCCTGGGTTTGTGCCCAGTTGCCTGAATCCTCCTCTTGGCCTTGCTGACAGGATTCAATGGAAAGGGCAAGCCAGTACAATGTCAGTGCAGCCGCTCTCTCCCTCTCTTGCCCAGAAGGTGACAGTCCCTCTCTCTCTCTCTCTCTCTCTCTCTCTCTCTCTCTCTCTCTCTCTCTCTCTCTCTCTCTCTCTCGCTCTCTCTCTGTGCTTCAGATTGAGAGAGAAGCACACTGAAGACATGCACCATACTGATTACTGCGGTTTCAATCACCAATAGTACTGCGTTGGAGGACAGACCCTATGCAGCAAACTGGCTGATTGTTTAACTGAAGAGTGTGAATGATGTCCAAAATATACACGGGCTAAACACCTCAAACGATAGCGCAAGGTGGCAAAGGGGGTTGGTAAGTTTCGGGGTGAGATGAAGGAACACTTTCGAAAGAGAAGTGTGTCTGCCCTCAGGAATGTTGTCCAGGGGCCAGCCTTGTGTAGGTGATCTAGGATAGATAAAGAGTACCATTTGGGCATGTGTTCCACGCCATTTCAACAGAGAGGACGGTCCACACTAAGCCCGATGTCCTCGAGGACCAACTGTCTGGCATTCATTCAACAGGATTGAGGCACAGGAACAACCGATATCCATCACGTCAAGAACCTTTGGGATGGTGCTCCCCAGAACTGTCTTCATAGCCTTTGAGTCCGTCTACCGCAGATAGACTTTCAAACATTTTGCAACGGTTTTCTCATAGCAAAACCTATAATTGCAATGATCGCCTCAGCAATGTGATGTGGTTTCACTGTGCCAAGAAGCAGTTTGTTGACAGGAGCTGCCTGTCACTGGCTGTGACCCAGTGTTTAGATAATCTCAGTTGATTCTAGTCAACAAGCTAACTCACCCACCCAGGAGGACTGTATCAGTCAAGGACAAATTAACAAAACTGAGCTTACTATCATAACAGAGACAACGAGCCTACTGCAAGGGTGTTGAGGTTCCAAGTACATAAACACTTTACACTACTATGTCTTACTGTACTCGTTCAAATGACAACAACGTACTATTGGCATGTGTACATTACCATGTGTTTGCATTAATTTATTCAAACGTAGCTTTTCATTTCTTTTAAATGATCTCTCTCTCTCTCTCTCTCTCTCTCTCTCTCTCTCTCTCTGCCATGGTCATAACGTTGAAACAACTCCGCCTTTGCTTGTTTTCTATTAGAGCGTACTTTGCTCCTTTCAGTTGGATATGTGACTGGTCAAATATTGTAAGCTTTCTAGAAATGGGTCAACCCTGTCCATACCCTTTCTCTACCTGGTTCACAACTTCGTCTCAGAGAAACGGAGAAGCTGTATCAACCGACATCTGGTGCGAGCCAGCATGAGTCAGCAGAAGACTGTGGTGACAAACCATCGACTGTCACCCTCAATCACCCAGTAGTAGACTGTGATGGCTGTATTGACTGTCACCCTCAATCACCCAGTAGACTGTGGTGACTGCCATTGACTATCACCCTCATTCAACATGTAGACAGTGACTGTTGTTGATACTCACTTTCATTTGCACAGGATGTGTGAAGGTGTCGTGTACACATGTTGTTTTGTGTATAGTAACAGTCTTAAGATTGAACGTCAGCGGGATTGGGGTATTGAGAGAAAAGGGATCGTGTGATTGCACGGCGTCGTTCTGTTGGCAGTGGCCCAGTTGAGTACTGCTTGGGAGTGCTGCGCGCGTTATTTAACTTAGCTAGAAAATGTTATTATCACTTGCTCTACGCCAGCCGGGGGAGTCGCATGGTCTGTTTGATAGCGGCGATTGAAGACCGATGCAAGGCTGATGCATCGTTGAGGTATTTTTGTCATTAATGTTTAACTAGAGAGAAGTGAAATCTTTGGGGGAAAAATCAAAGAAAACATTTTGTATTCAAGAGAAAAGAAAAGAATAAGAACCAGCGTGGTTACACCTGTAACAACTTTCTTTATGAAAAAAAAATGGGGGAAAGAAAGGAAAAGTAATATTTAAAGTAAAAACGTATACGAATAGGTTACTGTTTACATCTTCATGTTGAAGTGAGTCTCCCTTAGTTATTGTAGAACTGCGCGTGGTTCCGAGTGTGTTGACAGGTTGCCTGTTTCAGGCCGGGCCACAGGCGGGGGTGTTTCAAGGTGGTGGAGATGCCGGACCTGAGCCCAGCTTGGGACGGGTGGCAGACCTCGCCCGCAGTACCCTTCCTCAGGGAGGATTCCAGCCAGGCAGCACCCCTTTGGGCCGGAGAGGGCTGTTCTGGTGGTATTTCTGGGGGACTGAAGAGACTTGGTAAGGAGATGTGTCGAGGGGAATGAGACCTCACAATCTGACTAATTGAGAGAGGAGTGGATACGTCCTGAATCGTATCAGAAGACAATAATCCGTGTTGATGAAGAATGACTCTGGCGCATTTCCCCATGTGGATGAAGAATGACTCTGGCGCATTCCCCCATAATGTTATGACTCTACTATATAACCTCAACTGTTGTGAATTGTGATTTGACTGATCTCTTGTGTTGAGGTTATAAGATAATGGTATATGGTTAAAAAAGAAAGAAAAAAACAAAAAAAACGGTGACAATGGATAGTGACATATCCCCCATGTTTTATGAACGTTTCAGTCGAAGGGGAAACGGTACCTGGTGTTACCTCCTTGGTGGAGATGAGGTGTGTTTGTATTTATTATTTGGTTACCTCCTTGGTGGAGATGAGGTGTGTTTGTATTTATTTGGTGTTACCTCCTTGGTGGAGATGAGGTGTGTTTGTATTTATTTGGTGTTACCTCCTTGGTGGAGAGGAGGCGTGTTTGTATTTATTTGGTGTTACCTCCTTGGTGGAGATGAGGTGTTTGTATTTATTTGGTGTTACCTCCTTGGTGGAGAGGAGGTGTGTTTGTATTTTATTTGGTGTTACCTCCTTGGTGGAGATGAGGTGTGTTTGTATTTATTTGGTGTTACCTCCTTGGTGGAGAGGAGGTGTGTTTGTATTTATTTGTTTGTGTTACCTCCTTGGTGGAGAGGAGGCGTGTTTGTGTTTCTTTTGTGTTGCCTCACCATTGGAGAGGAGGTGTGGATAAGTTGATTTGAGTATTGTATGAAAACTAATTATATTTGTTCCCCCATAGGAGGAGGGGGGAGGTAAAAAAAAAAAACAACTTTTCAGTGTTGTGTATTTATTTTAATTCGCCTTGGGTGAAAGGAGTGATTGTGCACGTTTGCGGAGTTTGCTTTGGCGGTGATGCGTGCGTGTGTGGCATGACTCCGGGAAGCTTTACAGTCACCTTCAATCAACCAGATAGACTGTGGTGACTGCCATTGACTGTCATCCTCATTCAACCTGTAGACAGTGACAACTGCCATTGACTGCCATCACTGTCACCCTCAATCAGTCAGTAGACCGTGGTGACTGCATAGATTATCACCCTCAATAACCAGTAGACTGCGATGACTGCACTGATTGTCACCCCCAGTAAACCAGTGGACTGTGGCGGACTGTGACAGACATTGGATCTGTCAAGTGCTGTGCCGAGTTCCCGTGCTGCACGTGCTCTATCGACCTGTGGGCGGTTGGTGTGCAGCATGCACGTCACATTCATTTGGGTTTGTGGCTGATCTACTCACCTCGATCCTTCTCTCCAGACTATTTAACGTTTATAGCTGCTTTCTCTCTCTCTCTCTCTCTCTCTCTCTCTCTCTCTCTTAGGTTACTACTGCTGATTGCTTTTCTCTCTCAACAGACTACAGCGGACGGCCATTGGTGCTGTCAGGTGCTGTCCTGAAATGTCCGTGCGTCACGTGCTCTATCGACCAAAAGGCGGCTGGTGTGGGGAATACACGTCACATTTGTTTTGCTTTGGGGCTGATCCACTCACTTAGTGTCCCCACCTCTTCTCTTATCTCTTCTAAACACACACAAACATCCGCGTGCACGACGTTTGTGTGCCTGTTCGTCTGCCTGCCCCTCTCTCCACTAGTTTTTCTTTCTGTTTGTCTGTCAGTGCTCTCTCTACCCCCCCCCCCCCCCCCCCCCCTTTGTCTGTCTGTCTGTCTGTCTGTCTGTCTCTCTCTCATCTCTCTCTCTCTCTCTCTCTCTCTCTCTCTCTCTCTCTCTCTGATTTCTGTAATTCACATACTTGTCACTGATGTCAGGTCATACTGTTTCTCAACTTATATGTGTGACTTGTATTTCACAACGTCAACATTAAACCACGGATAGTTGTAAGAATTCAGTTCTTATGGACTGCAAAGGGATGGTCATTCTAATTATGGTTCTCTCTTAATGTGTATTGCCTCTTTAAGAACTGCCTTTTTTGCTGTTAATATCGTTCTTACATTTGTGTTCCTAATGGTTCTTTAATGTTAAAACTAGAACCACGTTTCATTATCCCCCCCCCCCCCCCCCCCCCCCCCCCCCCCCCCCCCCCCCCCCCCATGTCAGAACTGTTTACGCTCTGGTCTTTCTGTGCTTCAGGAAACACATCAAAGTGAAGTGATGATTCTAAACTTTATTTTCATCAGCAGATAGCAGCTCACACGTGCATTCCGTGGCGGTCAATTTGACTGGTTTGCGTCGTCAGCTACAGTGGGTTTTTTTTAAATTTTTTTTATATAAGTCATATTTGATTAATCTAAATCGGGAAGCCATACATATTTCGTTTTGACATTTCGTTAAATAAAAAAGAAATAGCTATTGAATGATAGCATTACAATTTCATCGCGCCTGTTCTGTTGTAAGAAATGTCTATTTTTCTTTATATAAAAAAGATAAAAGAAAAGAAACAGCTCAGCCTGCCTCTTAAAATGTACTTTAAACTTAAACTATAAAATAAGTATGCACATCCATAAATTCATTTTGAATCATTGGGAAGCTTAGGGCACACAATGGGGAAGTTGTACAGAGAGGATTGGAGTAGAGGTCAAGGAGTAGGGAAACAGAGGTTGTGCCGAGAGGAGAGGAGTAGAGGTCAAGGAGTAGGGAAAACAGAGGTTGTGCCGAGAGGAGAGGAGTAGAGGTCAAGGAGTAGGGAAACAGAGGTTGTGCCGAGAGGAGAGGAGTAGAGGTCAAGGAGTAGGGAAACAGAGGTTGTGCCGAGAGGAGAGGAGTAGAGGTCAAGGAGTAGGGAAAGAGAGGTTGTGCCGAGAGGAGGGTTGTGCACGAGAGAGAGGAGTAGAGGTCAAGGAGTAGGGAACAGAGGTTGTGCCGAGAGGATTGGAGTAGAGTTCAAGGAGTAGGGAAACAGAGGTTGTGCAGAGAGGAGAGGAGTAGAGAGGTCAAGGAGTACGGAAACAGAGGTTGTGCCGAGAGGATTGGAGTAGAGGTCAAGGAGTAGGGAAACAGAGGTTGTGTCAAGAGGATTGGAGTAGAGGTCAAGGAGTAGGGAAAACAGAGGTTGTGTCGAGAGGAGAGGAGTAGAGGTCAAGGAGTAGGGAAACAGAGGTTGTGCCGAGAGGAGAGGAGTAGAGGTCAAGGAGTAGGGAAACAGAGGTTGTGCAGAGAGGAGAGGAGTAGAGGTCAAGGAGTAGGGAAAACTGGTGAAGATGGTGGATCTCACTCAGGTCAGGAACGTAGTAGATGGAGCCCACTCAATAGTGAGTAATTCTCTTCTTTTAATACTACGAGAAGACAAGGCGAAGACACTGCAGCACATTGACGGCATCAAAGGGCAGGGAAAGCACTGAACACTTACACTCACACATCATGGCAACACGCTCGGCTCACCTCTGACCTTTACGTTTTAAGTTACTGGACCACAAAGACGATGGCCGGTGGCGGCATGCGAATTTGTCAGCCGTGGAGAAAAAAATCGGCTAATTGCTGCTTACTGCCAACTGGTTAAAACTAGATTTCTCTGGAATTCTTTCACAGACCAAACCTGAGAAGGCCATATATCACAGAGCTCAATACCAGCTTTTCCCTTTTTTCTAGATTAATTTCATGGATGTCTATACTAATTTAGTAGTTTACGTTTAAAGCACATTTTCAGAGGTGGGTTAAACAGATTCTTTAATTTGTGTCGTAAGTTTTACTGAATGTTCAGTAGTGGAGCGACCTTTTCGAAAAGCGGCTTGATTTTTTTTAATAATGTTTGTTTTTTCGCAGAAATGAACTAGTCTACTTGAGAATATTTTTTCCATTAACTTGCATACATGAGATGTTACGGAGATGGGTCGATAGCTGTTTTCATCAGTCCGAGGTTTTCCTTGCTTGTGTATAGGGATAACAATTGAGTGTTTCCAGATAAGTGGCATTTCACCGTTAGACCAGCATTTCTGTATCAAAGAATGTAAAAATTGGACTACATTTTGTGGTGAATGCTTTAACAATTCATAAAATATCCCATCTAGTCCTACAGACGTCGTCTTATTTTTGCCCATATGTGAAATACATTCAATTACTTCATCGAGTGTTATATTTGAATTTACATAGCTTTTAAATAGATGTTTATTAAAACTATGATCTGATGTAATATCACTTTCCTCCTCCTTTTTTCTGTATTGTCCACTTTCAGTTGATAGTCCAGTAATTCTACTGCAATTTGCATACAAATCAGCAAATGCTTCTGCTTTCTCTTGATTAGAGGGTATATCTGAACTCTCCCAGTTTGATTGGGCATTGGGGTAATTATCCCATTCTTCATGGTTTTCATTTTTTCCCATACCTTTTGCATATCTTTATAGTTATATACTTCATTAGTACAAAATGATGACCAATATTGTCTTTTTGCTTGTGCGTTAACTCTATTTGCTTTGTTTTTTGCTTTTTTGGATTCTTGGTGATTAGGAATTGAATTATCCTTTAAGTAATTTTAACATTTTATCCATTTTTCAGCTTTGGCCTTTTCATCGTTCCACCAAATATTGCCAGAATGTTTATATGATTTCTTTGTTTTAGACATGGGAATTGATTGACTAGCAGCACTTAGGACTGCATCAGTAAGTATAGAATACAATTTATTGATGTCTTTATCATCGACGTCTTCAACATGAAATGTTGATAAAAAGTTCTGAAAACTTGTCCCAGTTAGCATGTTTGTAATTATACATCGGGATTTTATCCTCTGTTATATCGTTGTTTTTTGTGCTAGAGAGTTTCAAAGCCAGTAATAACAGGAATATGGTCACTATTAAGGCTCATTTAAAGAATCCCCATTTACAAACTGGCGCCAGATCTGGAGAAACAAGAGTTAAATCGATGGCTGTTGCTCTATGATAAGGATTATCAGGGATTCGTATTATTCTACCGTCATTCAGAAGAGATACAACGATGAATCAACAATATTCTCAATGAAACGGTTGCTAGTAATGTTTTCACAGTTCTTCTCCCAAAATGGTGAATGCGCATTAAAATCTCCTGTTATTAGTACCTTTTTCCCTTGTCCACTTGAAACGTACGAATCCATTCTGTATTATTATCATCTGGACCTTTGGTAAATACACAGATATGACGGTTAATAAAGTGTTATCAAACTTTACCGTCACTGCACAAGAATGTATACTGAGTAATTCTGATGGAACTGGATTTGGGCACAGAGTGTAATTTACTCCTTCATGCACATAAATGGCAGTATTAATTTTCTCGTTAGTGTCTATCTTTTGGATGATAGGGGGGAAAATAGTAACTGTCTAGTTGGGGCAGCTTTTCTTTCTTAGCATTCAATGACTGAAGACTTAAAACATGGTATTGATGATGGGCTAAGTGTTGTACTAGATGTTCATAGTTTGTGTTAATTGATCTGCAGTTCCACTGAAAAAACGTTAAAATCATTCCCTAGTGACATGTTTAAAGACTAAAAGACAAAATGGACAGAGGTAACCCAGCAGCAGTGTCACATTAAGAAACATGGCGGCAGTAGGTGTGAGTTGACTTATAAAAGTTGCAGTCCTCCAGAGTGTAGAACCGGTTGTGCCAGCTGGGAGGATGTGGGCCAGGATGGTCGTGGTACCAATGGCGACGTGAAGGACGGGCAGGTCTCTTGGGATCTCCCACAGCAAGGCCCTCGTGTGTCGTCCAGTGTTCCCGCCAGCAGACTGGAGCCTCTCTTTGTCAGATTCACCTCGTCTCGAAGATGCTCCATTCTGATGTTGTTATTTTGAATAAATGAAATGTTCTCCACCTCAAACAACTCAGAATTGACTTTTGCATTAAACAGAACACGTTTTATATCGAGTTTCTTGTCTCTGACTGGAGTCAGTTTGCTGACCGCGAACTTAACTTTAGTGTGCTTTTTAGCTGCGGTTTTTAGCATCTGCACAAACGATGTGCTGATGTCTTCTGCAGCAGAAGTCTTTAGATCGTTAATGCAGCAGTGTATTACCACTGCATCAGGTTTCTCCTCGGCATCGTCAAGTTCTTGAAGACGTTGCTCTAGTCCCTATACCTTATAGCTTCTTTGACGTGTCGCATTCAAATCGTACGAATTTCCAAGTCTCCTGTCGTCCACGCCGTTGGCAACCGAGTCATGGATCACCAGAACCTTCGGTAGGCTTAGTTTCTCTACTTTTGCTTTCGTTTTCTTCTTGTTTTGACAAGCATCGTCACGACGTGATTTGACGTCATGTTTTAAGTCTTTGCATCCTTTCGATTAGGAGGTCTGACGTCATGTTCTGTTTTGATGTTCTTTTCACCAATAAATGTTTTTGCTCCTGCATTTACGGCTTTTTCATGTGTGTGTGTGTGTGTGTGTGTGTGAAGTGGGCAAGGGGGGGAGGGATCAGGTGTAACAAGACGATAGACTTAAACAGTCAGTGCTATGCTGACACCACAGACAAGAGATCAGGTCGTAGCCATGAGACAGAAGAGATAAGGAAGTTTATTTGCCTTTCTTTAAAGGAGATGCGTTTTGAAGAGGTACAGATCATTGATCATTTAACAAACTGAAGGTTTTGATTAATAAACTCACCTCCATACATTAACTCGTACACAAATTTGCAAGAAAAGAAAAGAAAAAAAAAAGGAGAGAGAGAGAGAGAATTCGGGCACGTGCTTTTGCGCGTGCGTGTGCGCGTGCGCCCATTTGTGTGTGTGTGTGTGTGTGTGTGTGTGTGTGTGTGTGTGTGTGTGTGTGTGTCTGTGAGTGTGGAGAGAGAGAGTGTGAGTGTTTGAGAGAGAGAGAGAGAGAGAGAGAGAGAGAGGAGAGAGAGAGAGAGAGAGAGAGAGAGAGAGGAGAGAGAGAGAGAGAGAGAGGAGAGAGGGGGGGTGGGGGTCTGTGTGTCTGTGTCATACGATTTGAGAGGAGGGAAAAGAAAGTTGCAGGCAATTGTGTGGAAACACTAGAAGCATCAACTGAAGAGCCAATGAGGGGAGAGAACCCTTATCGAGTCGTCTGAAGTCAAACTTAACACGGGTTTTTTTCCCCTTAACAGAGAGACGCCATGCTGTCG
>JADBJO010010831.1:16872-31872 GCA_016801955.1 Conus betulinus | reverse complement strand
GAGAGCAGGGCATGAAGGGCCATAGAATTTGATGCTTTTTTTGTATGCTGATCGATGAGACTGAGGATGATTAAGATGATGCTACGGATTTCCATTTCGGTCTGAGACTACATGACAGGGCTGTACTCTACGCTTCCTTCCATAATATATCCCGATGTCAACCAGGTCCGTGAGATACAGACACCTGCAGTGTTGGTCATGAAATGTGAGCAACATTCTCAGAAACGCATTCATTAAGTGGATGAAAACTCGACTGTGTGGTCCCCAGTCTTCTCAACTGAGTCCGCAGCAAACTCAACTCTGGGTAGGAGCCGCTCGGGGCAGAAAGCGATCTCCTTTTTTTCGAGAGCAAACAACACTATTAAAAAAAAAAAAAAAAAGGGGGGGGGGGGGGGTGGGTAATAAAGAGCAACCCACCCCTGTAAAAGTTACTTTTCAATGTGGGTTCAAAGTGCGCGCAAAAAGGAAACATTTCCCCCCGGGGTGCATGGCGGAAGTATACAGTGTATCTGCGGGATGTGGCAAAATCTACGTGCAGGCTTTAAGGCGACCTTGCTGAACGGTGGATAACAACAACTGGCATACTTGGTCATCTGAGAGGGCAGCCCAGCCAACTGAATAATTCTCTTGCGGTACACAGTGTCTGGGAAGCCTGAATGCGGTTAGTGACGTGTGAGCAAACAGAGCCCCACGAGAGGCAGAGCGTGCAAAACCCAACCAACTACCCCTCTTCAGTCTTGATCTATATCGCGGAATTTAACAACAACAACAACGACGACGACGACAGCAGCAGCAGCATCAACAAAACAACAGGGGTGGAGGGGGAGGGGGGTGGGTGGTGATAAGTGTCAGCTTATAACAAATTAAAGTACAATTCATAGCCTGCTTAAAACAAAATCAGCAGCGCAAGTCACAACAAATATAAACCGAGAAAGAAAAAAGGACAACAGTTAAGCACGACACCACGACATAAAAACAAAGAGTTATTAAAGAGATCGATTGGGAAGGGGGTAGGTGGTAGGAGGCAACAACCATAAGTACATAGATTTTGGCCGTAGAAGAGGTCTTACTAGTATCCATCTACTTTGAGAAATAAGCGTCCAATTTGACCAAACTAGAATCAAGTTCATCGCCTCAATAAACCTAGCTTCAACATTTCTTTTAAGTCTCTGCTGAAATGACCAATGGCAGATGGCTCCACTGAGGATCAGTGTCATCCTCACGTCTTATATGACCTCTTGCTCTCGAATTTCTTGTGAAATAGGAGAGGTCAGATGACCATACGTCCGAGCGAACGAACTGTGGACCATACCCCGAGTCCACGTCAGGTGGAGCTAATACAGGGCATGTACAATCGACACAAGACCAAGGGATACCACAGACAGCACATGCGCAGTACAGCCAGAGGAACCACTACGCCAACATGGGCCCCAGCATGGACGTCTTATACGGCAGACCTCAAAATATGTACCATCGAAAGCAAACAAAAAGGTAGTGAACTACTTAGACATAACACTGACCTCAACAACCACATATATATAAACCATACAAGAAACCTAATGACACACCCATTTATGTAAACATCAAAAGCAACCACCCACCATCTATACTAAAAACCATACCCAATGGCATAAACAAGAAGAGATTATCCAATCTGTCACATTATGAAAGAGTATTCAACAACGCAGCAGCAGAATACCAAGAGGCATTGCAAAAAAAGTGGTTACAGCTACAAACTACAATACAACCCAGATAACAACACGAACACAAAATAAAAAAACAGGAAAAGGAAAATTACATGGTACAACCCTCCATATGATGGACGAGTAAAAACAAACGTAGGGAAAGATTCTTCAAAATTTTGACAGCATCCTTCCCAAAAGAACACAAATTGTCCAAAATATTCAACAAGAACACCATCAAACTATCATATGCATGCATGCCTAACCTTAAAATATAATTGATTCATCCAACAAAATGAAAAGCAACACAGCAAAGAAGGGTGAAGAAAGGAAATCCTGCAGTTGTACTAAAAAAGAACAGTGTCCCTTAAGCAACAAATGCCTCTGTAACAACATTGTATACCAAGCCACTGTGACATCGGAAAATGAAAAAGAAACATACATGGGGATCACTGAAAATCACTTCAAAAACAGGTACGCAAATCATAAACAGTCATTCAACAAAGAAAAATACAAAAACCAAACAGAAACTGAGCAAATATATTTGGAGACTTAAAGACAAAAAAAAAAATCAACTGTAACATATCCTGGAAAATCATAAAAAGGGCATCACCATACAACATTTCTAAAAGATGCAACCTATGTTCAACAGAAAAAAATGGTTAATACTATGCAAACCACACTTAGCAACTCTAAATACTAAAGTAGAAATAGTAAACAACTGCAGGCACAAATGGAAATCGTTGTCAGCAAACGCACCCTGAACTGTAAACAACCTGAAAACCGAACAACACGTGCAGCCAATCCGCACGTGTAAACAGTGACATTAGGCCATATAACACCGGCAGTAGACAACCCAAAACCATCCTGAGGAGAGCCAGCGCTCGAAACAGACCTGTCGATTTTAAAATTTCCTTTTACCATTCTGTTTTTAAACAGATGTTGCTCCCCAAGGGGTCGAGCATTTTAAGAATTTTTATTAGAAGTTTAAAAATATGATTAAAAAAGGAGATTAAAAAACCAACAAACTTGTTTCGAGCTCTTTGCTCTCGTCAGGGTGTTCATTTTTTGGGCACGCTACCGGTGTTATATATTTGTGTGTGCAAGCGTGAGTTCTGCATGTGTTTCACGTGGCCTGTGTTAAGGAATGGTGTGTTGACAAGGATTTCCATTTGTGCCTGCAATTGTTTATGATCTCTACTTTTGAATTCAGAGTTGCTAGATGAGGTTTGCATAATATCAGCCACTTTTCTGTAGAACATAGGTTGCAATTTTTTTAGAGATATTATTCTATGGTACTGCTCTTTTTTATATTTTCCATGATATATTGAAGTCTATTTTTTTATCTTTAAGTTTCCAAATGTGTTTACTTAGTTCTGTAGGTTTTTATATTTTTCATTTTTGAAGGACTGTTTATGGTTTGCATATCTAGTTTTAAAATGGTTTGCAGTAATCCCTATGTATGTTTCTTTTGTCACTATCAGTTGTTACTGTGGCTTGGTATACAATATTATTGTAAAGGCATTTATATTCAGGGGGCACTGATCTTTTTTAGTGCAGTTACAAGATGTCCTTTTGTTATCCTTTTTGGCTGTGTTGCCTTTAGTTTTGTTACACGAGTCAATTATGTTTTTGAGGTTGGGCATACATGAATATGATAGCTTAATGTTTTTTTTATTGAATATTTTAGATAGTACATCTTTTGGAAATGATGTTATAAGAATTTTAAAGAATTTTTTTTCTACATTAGTCTTTATTCTTCCATCATACGGGGGATTATACTATATGATCTTCCTTTTCCTGTTTTTCTTATTACTGTTCATGTTATTATCTGGGTTGTATTGTAGTTTGTAGTTGTAACCACTTTTTTCAGCGCCTCTTGGTATTCAGCTGCTGCACTGTTGAATACTTTCTATACTTATATATATATATATATATATATATATATATATATATATATATATATATATATATATATATATATATATATGTGTGTGTGTGTGTGTGTGTGTGTGTGTGTGTATTAACACTTCAAGTACGCCAAACAGGACGCACGGCATAACTATATCTACGTACAATTTGCTATCTATTAGCGCTGATAGTTCCAACGACGACGTAGGCGATGACGACGACGAGACGATGAAGTTGTTGAAGACGACGTCTACAGCGTCAAGTCCGACACAAGACTTGCAGAACTTCACAGAGCTGTGGCTCAAAAAATCACTAGCACACTCACGGCGTCTCTGTCGACGTCAAGGCGACAGTCTCGCACAGGAGCTGTGGCTCACACTCTAAACACAAAATGCAGCGACGGCCTAGCCAACAGGTCGCTGGTTCGAAACTCGGGAGCGGCGCTCTGGCTTGGCAGCAGCGGCGTCTCCGGCCCAACTGGCTCAGCGGGTAGTCGGTCCCGGGCGCAGTGGCAGGTAGGGTAGATTGTCGGCACTCCGGCCGGCCTCTCAACGCCGACACAGGACGGAGAACAAGGGGGTAGACACAGCTACGGCCCCGACCCTCAGAACGTAGCAGCCAGTCCCCCTCAGTCCAGGGAACACTTCTACCTGGGGGAAACTGATTAACTACCTTGATTATCATGGCTACTATTCATTACAATCACGACTACATTCATATTCATTAGCCACATCACCTTTCACTAGAACTTAGGACAAACATCAGCATATAATCTTTCTTCAAACACTACAACATTCCCTTTTCCGGAATCATAACACTACAACATTCCCTTTTCCGGGATCATAACACTACACAGGAAAGGATTTCAATATAAACCTTTCAGAATCTAGTTTTCCAAAATGGGGAAAGGATTCCGACCTAGATCCTCTTCAATAAACCATGAATACAATTCATTACACACAATTAATGATTACTTTTCATCAAACTATAAATGTCAATACAAAGTGTTCATTTCTTTTCTTGTAACACGACAAGCATGTTCATTTCATTTCATATAATCACCAGATTTTAAAAGTTATTTTTTCCCAAAAGATTCATCTACTTCAATACATTGAAGTGTTTTCCCTACACTCAAGAGAAGTTCGTTTAAAATACCTAGCACTTCTGAATCTCTCTCTCTCTCTCTCTCTCTCTCTCTCTCACACACACACACACACACACACACACACTCTCTCTCTCTCTCTCTCTCTCTCTCTCTCTCTCTCTCTCTCTCTTTACCTTACCTGGTCAGTCCAGACTCTGGCTTGGGGGTTTCATCGGGAGTGCTTCCCAAGCCCTTCACTGGCATAAGCTACCAACTAAGGTCTAGTCTTGTCAGTCGTCAGTCTGCGACGCACTCTGTCCAAGCTGTCCACGTTCGGCTTGCGTCAGAGGGTCTGTAGCTGGCGCACTGTCTTTCTGTCGGTGTCCACCTCCGGGCCCAGCAGTGGCACTGTCAAAAACCGTCCTAGCCGTTGTAACCGTCGATGGCTGTACTGTCACAGTGCTAGGGCAAAACTGTCTCCTGTTAACTGGAGGCCCTAACACTGGTCTGTCACTAGTGTACTGTCACTGTAGTACGATGTAGCTCCCTAGCTAACTACAAGTTAGCTAGTCCGTTCTCCTCAAGGCCGAGTGTTGAGCTCCCTAGCTAACTACAAGTTAGCAGGTCCGCACTCTTCAAGCTCTCGTGGCGTACTTTCGGAGTTCGTCTGCTTGTTTAACTGAGTGTCAGTGAACACTTTTCACGCGAGGTGCACTTCCGCTGAGCTCTGATGCATCGCAGTTTGTAATTGCGATGCCTATGTGCGCAGAAACCGTGCGTCACTACAACATGTAAAGGAAAGATTTCCACACACTCTTGTTTAACAACACACAGCTATTCAATATTCTTCAATATTCATATCAGGAGTGAGTTAAATACTCATCCACATCATAAATCAAAACTAGCATATGTACAGTCTCTGTCGCTCACTCTGGGAGCTTATTATCCATAGCATCAAAACTCTCCTCTTCTCGCAAACCACACCAAACCTTTTCGTTTCACCAAGAAGTTAATAACTAGTTAAGTAAGTCACAGAATAAACTTTTTTTTTTCTTAAGATCACTTCCTCCTTTAATACTCACTTCATCTATTCATATTTTCCGAAAAAAAAAAATCGTTTGCTACCCTATCAAGTCATAGGATAACAGAACACAACAAATACTTTTTTCTAAGCCAAACCTTCACAGTGCGCTGAGGAAGTTTCAGTCGCTCCTAAACGGGAATACGGTTTCAGTTTGTTTAATAAATAAACATTGAATGATAAATACCTGACTGCCACCAAAACACAGCTGGAGTCCCTCTTCGGCCTTCTGGGTAGTTGCGTTGCCAGAATCACTGCAGAGACTGCCTAACTGGTTCAGCTCACCCGGCTTTAACGTTGCGCAGGTGAGTAGCAGTCAGGTAAACTTTTCAACCGGCTTCCGGACGATTACCTTCTGGTTAACCCGGTTGCACAAAAAAAATGTGTGACTGGACGGGAAACGGTCCGTCACACTGTAAGTCTCTTTTGTTTGTTACCATCCAGTACAAAACATATTCCTCCTCAAATAGGTTTCAGTTGCATGTCTTCTTGTCACCCATATCTATAGTATCATCTCTAATTTTTTTAAACTAATAAATTTATACATAGAACAAATAGATACGGATATATCGTGTTACTATTTGTTCATTGGAAAACTCGTAGACATTTTCTAAATAGCAGTCACATAAGATTCTTATCAGTACAAAAGGAAACAATTTGCATATATTTTCATGACGTACTTTTTTTGTTCAGGCAGCATAATAATAAAGAAAAAAAATAACTCGTGTGTTGCCTGGCTATCCATGTGCGTATGGTGTGGGTGTGTGTAGGGAATAATTATTACACGCATCCAAACTTTTTGAGAGCGAGAGTCAGACAGCAAAACACACACCGCACACCATCCGTTACACTATGTGAGATCCTTAGAAACAACTCTGTGCGTGTGTGTGTGTGTGTGTGTGTGTGTGTGTGTGTGTGTGTGTGTGTGTGTGTGTGTGTGTGTGTGTGCCCCTTCTTCTCTCTGTCTCTCCCTCTCTTGTTCTCTCTCTCTCTGTCTGTCTCTCTCTTTCTCTCTCTCACCTCTCTCTCTCTCTCTCTCTCTCTCTCTCTCTCTCTCTCTCTCTCTCCTCTCTCTCTCGTTTCTGCCTTTTCTACTCATGTGCATAGCTGTATGTTAATGTGTTTAAGTAGAAGCTCTGACATGGCGTGAGGTCGACTGGGTGTATGTGATGCAAGATGGTTTTTATATCGATGAACTGGTGTATTGTGTGCTAACATCGACTGGGTGTATGTGATGCAAGATGGCTTTTGTCGATGAACTGTGCATTGTGTGCTAACATCGACTGAGTGTATGTGATGCAGATGGTTTTTGTCAATGAACTGGTGCATTGTGTGCTAACATCGACTGGGTGTATGTGATGCAAGATGGTTTTTGTCGATGAACTGGTGCATTGTGTACTAACATCGACTGGGTGTATGTGATGCAAGATGGTTTTTGTCGATGAACTGGTGCATTGTGTGCTAACATCGACTGGGTGTATGTGATGCAAGATGGTTTTTGTCGATGAACTGGTGCATTGTGTGCTAACATCGACTGGGTGTATGTGATGCAAGATAGTTTTTTGTCGATGAACTGCTGTATTGTGTGCCAGCATTTGAAAGTGTATGCAAGTCGTGAGTGACTTTTGATGTTGTTTGTTCCTTAGCCTGTCTGTCTACTTATTTTCTTCTGTTTATTCTTAGTATCTTTAATTTGTGTTCGTTTTCACTGTTCAGTGGCTATTCTGTTGATTGGTTGACTGGTTGTTTGCCGGTCTTGTTTCAGCTCTCTAGTTTCAGCCTAGCCGACCACAAATTGTCTTTTATCAAGGCTGTTATGTTTTTTGAGAAGAACAGTTGTATCCCAGGGGGAAAAGACAGAAAACAACAAGCGGAAGAAGAAGAAGAAGAAGAAGAAGAAGAAGAAGAAGAAGAGAAGAAAGAAGAAGAAGAAAGAAGAAGAAGAAGAAGAACAAGACAACAACAACAACAACAAACAACAGCCACAACAGCAACAACAACAACAACAACATCGACAAGAACAACAATAATTAATTAACATGATGACTGCTAAACAGTTCGCGTTCTTACAACTATTAAAGCTGATTTTTGCTAAATATGCATGCCAGTTTGATTTGTCGATTTCTGTTCTTGTCCATTTCTGAAATAGAACGTCCTGAAGAAAAACAAGACATTAATGCAGCATGAAATGTGCAAGAGGATAAATGGGCATCACACAGTACAGAATGAACCGTTAATGTCCACTGTGGACAGTGTGTACAATCGCACTAACCAGTCATGAGCTAGTGGTCACTGAGGACAGTGTGCACAGTGTCACTGACTCGTCATCAAAATAGTGTCCACTGTAGACACTGTGTACAGTGTTAGTGTGCACAGTGTCACTGACTCGTCATCAAAATAGTGTCCACTGTAGACACTGTGTACAGTGTTACCAGGTAGTCATCAGCTGGTGTCCATTGTGGACAGTATGTACAGTGTCACCAGGTAGTCATCAGCTGGTGTCCATTGTGGACAGTATGTAGTCACCAGGTAGTCAACAGCTGGTGTCCATTGTGGACAGTATGTACAGTGTCACCAGGTAGTCAACTGCTGGTGTCCATTGTGGACAGTATGTACAGTGTCAACCAGGTAGTCAACAGCTAGTGTCCACCACGGACAGTGGGCAGTGTGCCACTAAAGTTTCATCGTCTGGTGTTCGTTTGTGGACAGTGAGTAGAGTGTCACTATTTTGTCAGCGGCTACAGTTTGTGTGTGTGTGTGTGTGTGTGTGTGTGTGTGTGTGTGTGTGTGTGCGTGCGTGCGTGCGTGCGTGCGTGCGTGCGTGCGTGCGTGTGTGTGTGTGTGTGTGTGTGTGTGTGTGTGGTGTGTGTGTGTGTGTGTGTGAATGTCAACAGTGTGTTTTCATTCTCAGTGACGAGCCATTAATATTGATCGAGAGGACAGAGAGTAAGTATCTTCTCCATCGTATGGTTACAGTTCCACTGCACACACACCGAATGCATTCACCACCTACTGTCCATATCACTTGATCTCTGCTTGCCTTGTGTTCACAGGTCAGCTGTTTGCTTGCCACGCATGTTGACGAACTATCAGGTTTGAAGTACAACGCAGGTGATTTTTCGAATGGAGAAAGGCTGTGTGCAGGCGTTGCGCTGATCTCGCCTTACACTGGCAAGATGAAACCAGCATACATGGTTAACTGAGAAGGGCAACCGGCTAGCTGAACAGTTCTTTTGCGTTGAAGGATGCCTTTGATGAGCTGCCCTGAGGTGGCCAGTGGCCTGCATGTATAACATGACTCTGACAGAGACAAAATGTGACAATGTGAGAATGAACAAAAATGTTATTTAAAAGAACTTAACAGCGAAAACAGGAGAATTGTTTAACCTGTAGAAACGAACATTACACATGAGTAAATAATGAGAACAAACAGAAAAGGACTGTAGCTATCAGTGAATAGAGGCAGAAAAAGAAAACAGAGTCAAAAGGAGGGCCAGAAATGGATAAATACTACCACAGACGTTGCAGGTGCGGACACGATGTATAACAAAAGAGACCAATGTAGCCCTAGGGAGCTGTTTGTCAGACGGTCGGCCACAAGCCCAGTCACTTGAGTTGCCAACCTTTCCTGTTGATTACCAGCCTTTCCTGTTGACACCAACCTTTCCTGTTGATACCAACCTTTCCTGTTGATCAATTTTGCAAACAGCAAATTATTGATTAGCCAAGATATTATTTGCATGTCTGATTTAGTTTTCGGTGTGGAAAAATTATCACTTACACAGTTTGTGTGTTTTAATACATATTTTTTCCTGGCTGGTTGAGCTGTGACTGTAAACTTCCAATAATTTCTTTTCTCTTAATTGACCTCGCTGTTGTAAGTCACAGTCCACATATAAAAAATGTGGATTGAGTGCAGAGTTGAGAGGTAACAGGAAATACAACCAAGGTGTCATGGACTTTGTTAAAGACAACCTCATCCGTAGAAGTCATCAGTGTTACCAGACCAAAGGACAACCAACAAATGGAACCTGTAACGGCCACTTTCTTCATCAGTGCGTAGAAGAATAGTACGTCCTTTTTGAGGGATGAAGTTTTATTCTGTATTTTGGCATTCGTCTATAGATGACAACTGCACCACTAACAATCATCACACATAAGACAGAGTTAACGACAACATTAACTGTGAACCACCTGAAGCCTTGCTTAGAGTTGTTTTGATCCGATTAAAGCCAGACGACACAGCCCAGACTGGTCATTCAGACCCCAGTGCGACAGTCTAGGAAGAAAGGGTATTAACGACAACATAGATTCCAGAAACCATTATTAGCGTACATAACGTGTCTGTCAAACTTTTATTAAGATTCCAAGAACTCCTCACTGAAACAACAAACAATGATATGATCCCAAAACAATGATCCCTAAGATCCACATTGACGCTCCACTGGAGAGAAGGGATAAAAAAAGCCAGCCACCTTACAGGTCACACTACTGGTCCAGCCCTTTTCGGTTTGGATGTACATTCCACGAAATAAGTGATCTGCTGCCAGATTGATTGCGACGTGGAATTCCCATACAGATGTTCGCAAAATGTAGGTGGACAATAGATGTCACAAAATTCCTTCCAAAAAGGTCTTTAACCCATGCACAAAATTCCGAAACAAACAAGGGTTCCAAGGATGGCAGACAGGCTTACCAACCAAAAGAACACGTTGAACAGCTGCGTCGGTATTAATGTTGTGCACGAAGGGAAACACGGCGGAAGGTGCAAAACATTTCAACTGATTCGACTGTTTCGGAAACATGAATCACAGCAAAGTCTGTAGTTTGATGAAAACAATCTCTTCAAATGACCTAGTTTTGATAGGAAATCTGAAGGAAAGTTAATGAAAAGGATTCCCTGTTATGTCTAGTATTTTCAGATTTGGAACATTTTTTAAACCAAACGGATTGGACGGAGTCAATGACTGAAAAAGATGAATTCAATGCTTGACACTGGGTAGATACGCAGACAAAACACTGTTGAGAGTTCCCAGTTGTGTTACTGAAAGATCAATATGTCTCACTGCATAATGAATGCCTCTCAAAACTGCAGTTTTTATTGTGTTGAGAGGGTTATCATTTAGATTTAAAAGCGCAAAATTGGTAACCAAATAAACACTTCCGTATTAAGAGTTGTCGAAACTGATTAAGGAAAGATCCAGGAACTGTAGATTTGCAAGCTTGACATGTGAAACATTAGCAAGTGAACAATAAGACAATCGCAGACGAACTAGATACGGATTTGCAGTGAAATCATTGAATGACATCTTCGACTTTGTGGGCGTCAACATAACGGAGATAATAGAGATAAGCTTGTGGCAGGAAAAGTCATACGACACAGGGAAGGTGTGGCCTTGGCACAAACAACCACGAGGACAGGTCAGGTCACACATCAGTTCATCATCTCGCTGCGGCACTGACCCCAAGCCATCGCACAGATGACCCTCTGTGCACACAGACTCTAGAATCCCGGCACAGATACAAGCACAGCACAGGTCACGTTCTCACAGTGTTGTTCATCCCTCTCATAAGTGGCAGTCAGAAAAATCCATTGCAATCGTGTGTAAGAGGAAGACAGTTCAACAACTCAGCTGTGCAACGATAATGGCTGTTAGGACAGGTGTCCTCGGGTTCCATCACCTTCTGTGCGAAGTACCCGGTACCATCCAGGTCGATTATGAATCGGCGTGCTTTGTCTCCATCAGCGCCAGGTTGACAGTAGGGACAGGGTTACTCTCGTCTTCAGGGACAATCCATCTCATCTGAATCATCCAAACAATCTGAGTAGTCGTTGCATCGTTGGCTGTATAATACATACTGGCCAAGGGAACACAGAAAGCCGTGACGTGGGGGGTGTTCACAGAATGACTCATCACTGTTGTCGAGACAGTCCTGACGAAAGTCACACACAGTGAATATATTGCACTGTGGTAAAACTGGTCATCAACACCTGAACAGGGCATAGCTGGTGGACTGATTATCGTCAACAGAGACAATATTAGACTGTTGTGAATTGTTCTTATTCACAGTTGTGCAAAATGAGGAGTATGCAATATTTCGGCACTGGCTCTTTGGATCGCAGGACAAAAAAGTATGTGTGCATAATGGTTATTGGAACAAAGAAATAAAACGTGTAATGTATCGGTTGGTATTTGATAGAGTGACGGTGATTGAGACAGTGTTTTCTGAGAAACAAAGCACCCATTGACTTTGATTTGAATTCACATAATACACTGTTAAAATGAACGCCAAACATTACTTCAGTAACATCTCTGCCAGATTTGGGCTTCTAACCCCCCCAACGAACGAACGGATGTAAACTCTAAATATTTTAACGTGGCCTAGCCGGATAGTACACCTCCCTAATTCTAAAGTGGTTCATGTTATAGACCATTGTTTTGTCAGACCATTTACGAAATCGACTGTATGGAAATGGTATCTTGTTCCACCTGACGTAAAACCAAAGGCCACACGGAATTTGGTAAAGCGTTTTAAAAATAGATAGAGAATGCCTCTTGTTCCTGTCTTGTCTTTTGATGGGATGCTAGCGTGCCCCCAATCTCCAAGCAGTTGAGTTCTGCCAACTCAAACGGATGTTCCCTGATGGCAATGCGCGATTTTAAAACATTTGTTGTGTGACGCCACTAGACCCTGGCATTCTGCATTGCTGAAGGGACAGAGTTCTGTCTCGTCACGCCCATCCTCACACTCTCCATGATTATTGCAGTGTATATGGTTTTGGTATCATGGTAGGTCTGACTGAACAGTTGAACAGACCACTAGCGAGTGTATGTGGCAAAAGATGAACCGAGAACCCCGGAAAGAAAAGTTTAAGTCCGGACCATAGGAAGTGTCTGTGGACATCTACATGAAAAGAAGAGGCAACAAAGGCATAAACTGGAGCCCTTAAGTCTGATGTCCCCTACTGCTACCATGCATGGGTGAATTGATGTTTGTTGTCTGTAAACCAGATTACCTGCCCACATGTTTTCGGATATTCTGTCTCCTGAATGCTGACGATTATGGCACTTGTCGGAAGGGAGTGTTACTGCTTTTGTTGTTTTGAATGTTCTGGCAAATTTTTTGGTGTGTCTATATACCCAGAGTATTCAGAAATGTAGTTTAGAATCATATCGTATTTTCTCATTGCCCGTGATACTGACCTGAACGAACGAGTTGTTTGTATTAATTATTAGGAAACAGTTTGTGTTAGAATAGAAAAGTGAACGTTCGGTTAAATGATTGTAGCAGTCTATTCTAACGTAATAAGGGAGAAACTTCAGGATTGAACAAAACATCTGTCGGGGATATCCACACTTCTGTAGACCAGTCAGTGGCATCACACCAGTAAGAAAATGTTCGAAGATGGGCAAGTGCATACATTCCTGATGCACACAGACTTGTGTAACACAGAAGGTGGTGAACGCATCACAACACCCCGTAGAGCACGTGTTGCCGCGCCATTTTGTCTGCAGACTTCCATAGGAATGGACAATCTGATGTGTTGCTGTTTAAATAGGTTCTGTTTCCGTTAGTTTGATTCAGGGGGTACACTATTCCCAGACAGGTGTCTTTGATATCTACGCAGTCACTTGCAGACATTAACAAACTGCTGTCCCTATTTCTTTACTCACTGATTGAAAATGAGCAGGAACAGAGCACACACACACACACACCACACACACACACACACACACACACACACACACACACACACACACACACATACGAGCGCACGCGCACACGCACACACACACGCACACACACACACACACACACACACACACACACAATATACACACACAGACACACACACACGCGCGCGCGCGCGCGCACGCGCGCCCGTACGCACGCACGCACACACACACACACAGACATACACGCACGCACGCACACACACACACACACACACACACACATACACGCGCGCGCGCGCCGCGCGCGCGCGCGCGCGCGCGCGTCCAAGTTGCGCTTACTTTCATCCACAAATGCGCACGTAACACGAATATTCATGCATTCATGCCCACAGCAGGACCCTCCTTTCCACTCCCCCTCCCCCATACATACACACATGTGCACTGCCCTCACGCAAATGACCTATACATTTATAGCTGAGATTCATAGGCAGCAGTGTCACATTTACGGATGTAGACTGTCATGTTGATTAGAAATGAGTTTCCATGAACCTGCATCCGGTTTGATCGCTATTGACAGTATTGTGTAATATTGTAATTGTGTGAATAATATTGTTTGCTTGCAGCTAAATAGAAAAAAAAATAGCACATGCTGTGACGTAAGACTAATAAGACATAGTTGATGGCATTATGTAGCCTAGTGTGAGACTCACTGTCTGCTTGTAACTTCGAAAGACAGGATATAATACATTGCTGAGGGCGCTGTATACTGTGACTATGCCGGATAGCAACACGTAAGTGATTCAGTACCATCATCATCATCAGCAGCTCAGCAGCAGCAACACAAATATAACAACAACAATGATGACGATTATGGATTGAAGAAGAAGAAGAAAGAAGAAGAAGAAGAAGAAGAAGAGGCATTTTGTCCCGCGCGCGGTGTCAACATACACACTCGCATACAAAGACAGTCATGCGCCCTGCAAGCAACTACACATACTTTCTTTCGAAAAAAAAACCCCAAGATAACCAGAATACCATTTTAAAAGTTCTCCCCCATTCAATATATATCCTTATATAAAAATACATTAAAAGGAAACACAACGCACTTAATGTCATAATATTTGCCCAAATTTTCGGCCGTGCGGCCTTCTTCTGGGGCTTGTTTTATTGACAAGGTAAGAACGTCATAGGTATTGACGCATTGAACAAAGTTGTCATAGCTATGACGTCAGTGTTTCTGCCATTTAAAAGAAAAAAAAGTTTTGAGATAAAGAGATAAAATTGAGAGTTTGAGAAAGAAAAAGAGACGCACACATACACGCACTGGCACACACACACACACACACACACACACCAGATCACATAAAGAATTCCACCCAACCACATCATGCACACCCCTCCCGTAAGTTAACCAAGATTCCCCATCTCCACTCTGCAAATCAGTGTCCATCGGAATCAAGGCCGTTGAGTCCCAAAGGATAAACTGTCTTTAGTTTATTCTTCCAGAAATCTTCTCTTCTCTGTCTTGCGGTTTTGTTCAGACTGTGGACCTTTTCCACCACA
>JADBJO010010831.1:0-7500 GCA_016801955.1 Conus betulinus | reverse complement strand
ATCACTGGTCATTGTCACTGACCACTGGTCATCTAAATGGCAAGAAGCACAGAAATATTCATATAATAAACAGTAAGCAATTACGTTTTCCAAACTGGTCACTGGTCATTGTTGCTAACCACTAGTCATACTACGTTTTAAGAAGCATATACACCCTATAACACATCAATACAGAATGAGATAGTGAAAATATGAAATTGAATAAAACTGACCACTAGTCTTTCTTGCAGACCACTGGTCTTCTACATTAAAAAAAGAAAGCATTAAACATATCAATATGGAGTGAACTCAGGAAAATATTAAATTTACATGAAACTGACCACTGGTCAATCTTGTTGACCACCGGACATCTATATTGTAAACTGTACAGAAGCGTTTATAACACACCAATATGCAGTGAAATAGTGAAAACGTGAAATTTTCATGAAGCTGACCACTGGTTTTGGCACTGACCAGTAGTTATCTAGGTTGTGAATATTATAAAATTACCATTAGAGCATACGCAGCCTAAGTAGTGAACATTTGGATTTTACAATAAACTGAACTACTTCGTGGTCACCCCCATTGAATAGGAGAGTATTGGACAGGTAACGTTTATGGCCAATGTTTAATACCATGTCCATATAAACTTACCAAAATAACATAAGCAACATTTTTTTGTGTGTTTGCCTACTTTCCAGCGTGAATTATATTATTTGGTTTTGATAACTAGTTGATTTAACTACTTGACACTTGCATGTTTGATTTTTTCTGATTGATTATGCACTCTGAAGATTTCTCAATGTGACCCATTCAATAGAAAAACAACAATAAACTCCTGTCTCATTCCATCACTTTTTTATTAGATTTTATTATCATTTGGCTCTTAGTTTGATGTTAAGGAAAGACAAGAAACTAATAACGAAATCGAAAATAAATAAATAAATAAATAAATAAAAAATGGGGGCACTTCCCACACTTTCTCTCACAATCAGAGAAAGTGTGGGGGCGCCTCATACTTTCTCTCACATGGGAGAAAGTGCGAAAGGGGAAGGACCGTGCCAAAGGGGAAGACCATACTTTCTCTCTCAATCCCGCACTTTCTTCTTAAGTGAGAGAAAGTGAGCCCCCCACACTTTCTCCTAAAGTGAGAGAAAGTGTGGGAATGAGAGAAACTGGCCCCAACATCAACTTATTGAGAGCAAGGTAAGTTTGGCGACAAATTGCCCAAGGGGCGACAGACTGGACAGTGAAGTCCGACCCAATCTGTCGCCCTCAAAAACTTAGAACGGGCGACAGATTGGTCCTCAGTGGTCGTGATTGTGTTATACTTTCTCATGTTCTGACTTCACTGAATTCTAACGCCCTCGCCTGTTCCACTGCTTCTCTCGTTCAGGCACCTAAGCGCGTTTTTTTTCAGACAAACGTGCTCATTTGCAAAACGCACCAACAGAAAACAGAAAGGTATATTGAGAGACAGAGGTGGAGGGCAAAAGAGAGAGAGAGAGAGAGAGAGAGGAGAGAGAGATAGGGAGACAGAGAGAGAGAGAGAGAAGAGGGAGGAGACAGACAGATAGAGAAACAGAGAGAGAGAGACAGACAGACAGACAGACAGACAGACAGGCAGAGAGAGACAGACAGAGAGAGACAGAGACAGAGAGAGAGAGAGAGAGAGAGAGAGAGAGAGAGAAGAGAGACAGACAGACAGACAGGGAGCGACAGAGAAACACGGACAGAGTGAAACAGAGAGAGGGTGAGGAGGCAGTGACACATAAGGACGGAGAAAGGTGAACGCTGGAAAAACAATGAATGAATAACCTCTGTCTTTCCCCATTCATACCACACACACACACACACACACACACACACACTCACACACACCCACACACACTCACGCACGCACGCACGCACGCACGCACGCACGCGCGCACACACACCACACACACACACACACACACACACCACGCACACACATCGGATCTGTCTATTTTTTTTTAAAGCTACTTCTGGATTAGAAACACAAAAAGTTTCAGACAGAGATCATGGCAAGGAGGCACATGGGATGAGACTCCAGAACGGTTATCATGTCCTTTCGTCCATCCACCCCACCACCCCCACCCTCAATCCCTGCTAATCTACCCCTGCTTTAGCAGAATGAGGGGGCAGGCAGGAATGTGCCAGTCAAGCTCTTCGTTCTGCAGTGAGAGAAGAGACCGCCTTCTGCAGCTTTTTTTTTTTTTTTTTTTTTTTTTTTTTTTTTTTTTTTTTGTGGGGCTCCGAGTAGACCATGCAGAACCGTCACAGAGATCAAGTTCGTTAATTCTTGTTGAATTGATTCAGTCATTCATCATTTGTATGCCTTTTTTAAAAAAAGAAATGATTAGTTAGCTATTATTAGTATACCTTATTTATTATTTGATTTCTGGGCCTTGTTTCTTTCTTTCTTTCTTTCTTGTTTTCTTTCTTTCTTTATCATTTTTTAGGTCTGTATGGCGTGTATATGTATATGTGTGTAGTATGGATGTATCTGTGTATGTATTGCATATATGCATGCATTTTTTTTTAAAAACATTCTTGATTCAATGTTTCATTAATTATTTCTTTCTTTCTTTAATTTCATCAGTTTCATCATTTATAAAGCTTCGACAACCTCTCCGCCCCCCCCCCCCCCCCCCCTCCTCATCCCAGCTGCTCCCCTCTTTCTCTTTTCAAACTTCCACTACTTCCACCATACCCGCCCCCCCCCTCCCCCACCCTTTCTCTCCAGCCCTCCCTCTCCGTGCCACTCCCCTTTAGCAGCTGTCGCTGACCCCTCAAACCTTCCTCAGTCTCGTGACGGACTGACCGAGATCCCTTCTGGACACTGAGTGCTCTTTATCTTAACGTCCTCTCTCTATGGCTGGGGCGGTGGATCATGATGGAAAGGTGAGCAGAAGCTGAGGGTGTCGATCCCGCATGGTGTTTTTAAGCGGCCATACGGATTATAGTTTTGTGCGTCAAGCCTCCTTAATGTCCAGCAACGTCTGCATGGATTTGTCACACTGCGTGACGGGCAGTTATTGTTTTTGTACTCCCAGCTCTTATAGAACAGGAGTGCTTTACAATGGGAACGAAGAAATGCTGTGTCTGTCTGTCTTGTCTGTCCGTGTGGGTCAAAATGTGTTCAACTCGCTCAGGACAAAACTACTGGGCCGATCTTTCATAAAATTTGTAGGTATGTTCATTATGGGTCACGGATGATGCCCGATGTTTTATTTTACCGTTTAGCTCCATTACTAGCGGCTATAATGGCTCATAACGGTTTTTTTCTTCTTTATGGAATATCTCAGAAAGTACTTGGCCGATCTTTCTTAGAATTTCTAGGTATAGTTCATCAAGGGTCCCAGATGCTCGATATTTTCTTTTACCGTTATATCCTTTACTAATGGCTATAACGACCCATAAAGTTTTTTTTTTCCTGTATAGAATATTTCAGAAAGCACTTGGCCGATCTCTCTGAAAATTTGTAGGTATGTTCGTTACGGGTCACGGATGATGCTCAATGTTTTATTTTACCGTTATATCTGTTACTAACGGCTATAACGGCCCATAACGGGGCTTTCTTCTTTTGGAAAATCTCAGAAAGCACTTGGCCCGATCTTTCTGAAAATTTATAGGTATATTCATTATTGGTTCACAGATGATGGCCGATGTTTACCGGAATAGCCGTTACTAACGGCTATAACGGCCCAAAACGTTTTTTTTTTTCTTCTCTTTATGGAATATCTCACGCGTATTCTTTGCTAGACAGCCATTATAGAATGGAGAAGGCGTAGGGAAGAGAGGAGAGAGAGAGAGAGAGATAGAGAGAGAGAGAGATAGAGAGAGAGAGAGAGAGTACAGGAAGGATAAAAGACAGTTTTACGGGACAACGGACAAAAACATTGAGTCCGAGTGGTGGGAATGGAGCTTTTACAAGTGGGAGAGAAGAGAGAGCGAGTAAGGTACAGAGGGTAGGAGACCAATAAGTATACAAGAGTGTTACGACTATAGGTCCGAGAGCTTTTACAGGAATAGAGAGAGTAGGAGAGGGGGAGGTAGAGAGAAAAACTAGGAGAGAGACAAGACATGTGATAGAGTGGGAGAAGGCAGGAAGGATAAAAGACAGTTACGGACCAAAAAGAGGTCCGAGACATGGAGCTTTTACCAGTGGGGGAAGTAGAGAACGACAGAGAGAGAGAGAGAGACCAAGAGGAAGAGAGCGAGGGTTTAGATGAGAGATCATCTGAGGTTACTTGGAGGAACAGAGGTGAATGGGGGTGGGGTGCCATCACTCACCTCTAACGGTCACAGATGGTGGTGAGGGACGCACACACACAAACTGATCCCAAAAACCACACCAGTTGCCACGGACACAAAAAAGAGGTGTTTCCGGATATACCTTGTGGTGAGCTTTTTTGAGAGCGACAGTAGAAGGGGAGGAGGACGCTGCCGGGGTGAAGGCCAAGTAGGGAGGAGAGAGAGACAGACAGACAGATTGACTGACAGAAGACAGAGGACAGAAGGTTCCACGACAGATTGGCACGCAGCGTGAGTTTTCGAGCGAGAGAGAGTTGCGAGATGAAGGAGGTCCAACAGGGAGGGTTGGATGGGGGAGGAGCGGAGGAGAGGAGGAGAGGAGAGTTCCAGGACAGACAGACGCAGGACACCGCAGTCAGGAGACCACACACACAGACAGAGAGAAAGATAGACAGACAGATACACAGACAGACAGTACACGAGGAGAGGAGGACATGGAGACAAGAGAGAGAGGAGGTGGGGACAGACAGACAGAGAGAGCAGAGACGAGAGAGATGAGCCTTCCGCACTCTATGGTGACCCCGCTTACATCGATCACTCATGACCAGAGACAAGCCGGTTCTCTCTGGAATCTGGGAGTGCAGTTCTACCCGCTTCCCTTTACGTCTGTGAGAGGTGGACGATCGGAGAGCGGGCAGGTGTACAGAGGGTGTCAGCACCCACACTACAGGCCCGCCGTGGCCCTTCAGATTGTCAGTGCATCAGTTTGTGGCAACTATCACGGACAGCTAGCAACACAGACGGGGCAAGGTCTGAACAGACAGAGTTAGTTCTTCATGTTTGCATTCTTGCTGAGGTGCCTGGTTAGACGGGAGAGAACGCAACTGAGAGAGGAAGGACAAGACAGACAGCCCACAGACACACACACAGCACAGGCGGGTACCGACAACTGAGAGACACAGACAAACAGAGATAGACAGACGAGATAGAGAGAGACGGAGAGAGAGAGAGACGAGAGAGGAGAGAGAGAGGGAGAGAGAGAGAAGAGAGTAGAAGATAGCTATCTAGATCATGACCCGTTACAATCCTCATCAATCTCATGAACAGAGCGGCCGGTGTTTTCCTCTGAATTCTGGGTGGCTGTCTACCCCGCTTACCCTTTACGGGTGAAGGGGTGGACGCAACGGGTAGCGGGCAGTGTGAGGGGTGTAAGCCCGCACACTACGTGCGCCTGTGGCCCTCAAGGTGCAGTCAGCTCCTGCCAAGTCTGTATGTGCCCAGCAAAACACGCGTGGGATTTGTGCATGCTTGCGATGTTAGCCGAGCGCGGCGTGTCTTCAGGGTATCGATTCGCTTGATTGTGGGGACACGGTACGACGAAATGTGTGAAAGTAGTGTGGTGGTGGAGCTTAACCGAGTTGCAGAAAGTCAAGTCCCGGGAAATGAGTATCTTGAATCTCTGGAAGAGTCTGGATGACTGAGAGAGAGAGAGAGAGAGAGAGGGAGGGGGGAGGGGAGGTTAAAGACCAGAAGAGATAAGGAGAGGGGGATAGGAAATAGATAGAGAAGGGGAGAAGAAGAGAGAGAGAGAGAAAGAGGTGAGTGTGAGAAAGAGAGTGAGGGAGTGAGTGGTGAAGAGGGGTGTGGTGTGTGTCATGTGTGCGTGCCGCGTGCGTGCGTCGCAAGTGTTATGTGTGTGTGCTGCGTGTGTGCGTGCGTGCGTGCGTGCGCGCGCAGCGCATGTGTGTATGGCTGTATGGGTGTGTGGGTGCTTGTGGGGAATGTGTGTGTGAGGGTGGATTATTGCAGTGCGCTGTATGAGTGGTATATGCTCTCTCCTCCTCTGTGACGGAGACAGAGAAGAGAGAGAGAGAGAGAGAGAGAGACAGAGAGGAGAGAGAGAGAGGAGAGAGGAGAAAGGAGAGGAGCGGACGAGGTGGTTGTGCGGTGTGAGGAGAGTGTGTGCAAGGTCTGTATGTGTGGTGTGTGGTTGTGTGCGTGCGTGCGCGCGCGCGCGGTGTGTGTGGGGGAGGAGAGAGTGTTGTGGTGTGCTTATTTGTGTGCATGTGTGTTGAGGGTATATGCGCTCTCTCTCTCTCATCTCATCTCTCTCTGTGACTGAGCGAGAGAGAGGAGAGGGAGAGACAGAACAGAGACGACGGACAGAGAGAGAGAGAGAGAGAGAGAGAGAGACAGCAGAGAGAGAGAGAGAGAGAGAGAGAGACAGAGAGAGAGATCTCCCATGGCGCACTTTCCCTTTCTGTCTCTCCTGTCCCATAAATCCAGCTCGCTCCACTTCTGCACACACTCTGCCACAGAGCGAGTAAGCCATCAGACCAGCTAGCCATCGTGAGGCGCGGTGCCCTTGAAAACCCACCCAGAAAGCTGGGGGCTCTTGGGCGCTCTTTCCCCCGACACAGCGGGGGGCTCTGTCGGGTCGCACCCTGCCTCAGACATTTCGGGCACCTGCAGCTCCAGCCAGGCAATTAAGGCGGCGTGGTCACGGATGCACCGGTAAAGTGGATCAAATTCGGCCCGTTTGGTTCCAGCCTCCCCATTTTTTAGGCTGCAGTAAACTGATCTTGGGGTAGTAGTTAGTTATGTAAGTTATTGTATTTAAAAGGCTTTTTTCATCATGTCGATGATTTTAGACTCTAGCATCAAAAGCAGCAAAACAGCATTTGTTACATTTTTTAACAACATCATCCAATTTTTTTTTTTTTTTAAGGCAAGAGCACGAGAGAGAGGAGAGAAGAGAGAGAGAGAGAGAGAGAGAGAGAGAGAGAGAGAGAGAGAGAGACGAGACAGGGGAGAGAGAGGAGACAGACCGACAGAGACAGACAGACAGACAGACAGAGAGGCGTCAGAGGGGACGGAGGCGGGATGGACAGTGAACGACAGACAGACTGACAGACCGACCGAACAGACACCTACGGCAGGCAGAGTGAGGTACAGACAGACTGAGTCAGAGAGACAAAATCGAGATAAGTTGGCTGGGAGCAGGAGAAAACGGCAATGAATTACCTCTCTCCTCTTCGTTCCGTTTTTGTAAAACAACCCTTGGAAACTTTCTGCTTTTTTAAAAGCGTTCTCAATTAGCAAAAAACATATATTAAGAGAAGAAGAAAGCGTCGGAATCCAGTAACACTCTCTCTTTTGGAATGCCTCTGTCTCTGGCGACTCGCGTCCCGTCCCCCACCGGTGACGCCTCCCTCCCTGTTATCTGCCCACTGCTTTCGGCAA
>JADBJO010010830.1:37500-69354 GCA_016801955.1 Conus betulinus | reverse complement strand
TTTATTTTTCAATCTTTTGGCCGCTTTTGCTCCTGGTATTTCTCTTCTAATTTCATCAAGAGAAATATCTACAGGAATGGGTTTAATCACCCCTTCGGTATACACCTCAGGGATGGAGCAGTTGATAGTGATGCCAGCGAGATTTTTTTGTATTTAAGAGCGCTTTTTGCTGATCGGCAGAAGTACAGCCAATCAACCATTTACCGGACGACAATTGTTTCTGTTCAATAATGGGTCCGATGGTATTGGTCCAAAGCTTTCTGCTGAGAACCCCAATACCAGCCAAAGTTGCAGAACCCTTTTTGGTATCTTCCAAAATGACCGGAAAATTGAAAGACGATATTTTTTTGGATTCTGAAAGTTTCTGGTGTGTCGTAGACGTGGTCTCTCTGACACATGGCGAGGTAAGTGATGTTTTTAGTGATGAGGATGACGGACACAAGGGGTGGAGACCTCGACAGCCTCAACTGTCTGGTCAACATTGGCTGTTTCATTCTTTTTTTTTTGAGTCGTTTAATAAAGATGCAAGACGATTAACCAGATGCTTTTTCTTCCCATTTTTAGGAAGATCATTTTCTGATAAAAGTTTTTTTAAATGAGAGACTTTAAGGTCACTCAACAAATCTGGATTTGTTTTAAATTTTGACAGATTCGTTGAGACTGCCATTGCCAATCTGCCAGGGGAAAATGGGGAAAAGGGGGGGGGGGGGGGGGGGGGGGGGGGGGGGGGGAAGAAGGGGGAAATTGAAGAAAGGCTCCCAGAAAAAAGAAGTGGGGAGGTTGAAAAAGGATGGGAGGGTAGGAGGAGGACACACACACACACACACACACACACACACACACACACACACACACACACGCACGCACGCACACACACACACACACACACACACACACACACACACTCACACACACGCACACGCACACGCGCGCACGCACGCACGCACGCACGCACACCACGCACGCACACCACGCACACACGCACCCCCACAATGACTAGCATTACATGAGTATGAGTTTGATAGAAACGAAACGATAAACTGCTTACTTGGTATAAGTTTGGATAGAAATTATAATACAAATGCAAAATGCACACAAAAGCGCGCGCCCGCGCGCGCGCGCGCGCGCGCACACACACACACACACCGTTAGTATAGGATTTTTGGAAAGAGATAGACCAAAGGTACATCAAATCTTTGAAATAATCATGGTGACGATGATGATGATGATGATGATGATTATAATAATAATAATAATAATAATAATAATAATAATAATAATAGCAATAATAATAATGATAATAATGATAGTGAGAAAAAGAAGAGGAGGAAGAAGAAATTAAATAGAGGCACCGCCAAGAAAACACAATAAGTTTTGCCTATTTGTCGTCTCATGACAATAGCAAGACGCAATGGCCAAGCCGCCATCACAAAAATAGGCCTGTAGGGAAAGTCCTCTGGGGACCTAATTTAACTGAGAAATGGAATGGTAAAAACTCAACGAGCGTCCCTCAAGGACGTATTGCAAACACACACACACACACACACACACACACACACACACACACACACCACACACACACACACACACACACACACACATAATTGTCGCATTTTTATCAATTTGCCTTTTGTTTGTGGTAATACATGAACTATTTTCTAATGGCGACTTTGGGGAAAAACAAACAAACAAACAAACAAACAAAAAACCCACAGACTACTACCGGTGATAGTAGCTTTTTCCTGTTTTCTACAGACTGCTGGTGATAAGACAAATGAGACTAAAATAAGAAAAAATCGTCGTCACCATCACTACCACCATCACCACCACTACCACCATCACAACCACCACCACCAACAACAACGACAACAGCAAACGAAAACAGCAAGGTCCTTGACCGTAACATTTCGTTTTTCTACCGTTTGTTGGTAGTTATACAAAACAATAAAACAAACAACGTAGAGGAAGACGAAGGAGGCTTAGAAAAAGAAGAGTAAGAAGAAAAAGAAGAAGAAAAGCGAGTAAAAAACCATTATATCACACCTGGTGAGTGTGAGTCGGTTCGGAACAAAATGAGAAAATATCGGAGGATGAAACTGCACAGGTAAAAAAAAAAAACAAAAAAAAAAAAAAAAAGGAGGATGGAACACCCATACAAAAGAGTCAAAGATGTTCGGCGAGGGATGGGGGTGGGGGCGGGACACGCACTTTCAGTCACCTAAAATGATGTGCCTATTTATTTATTTTCAAAATTGAGATCAGTAACTGTGCTGTTTCAGTTATGTCCTTTGGTAACCCCCTCCCCCCCCCCTCCCCAACCCCCCCCCCAAAAAAAACAAAAACAAAACAACAACAACAACAAAAAAACGCAATCGGGAAAATAAAACCAATCAAACAAAATTTAATAACAAACCATAACACTAACAACTGCGCTTTAATTCTCTGCGGTTTATTTGTATTTACACAAGGTTTGCCCAGAAAAAGTGCAGAAAACACAAGCACTGACTTCAGACTATTACGTCATTCTGCATTCATCCCGTCACACATTTTTTGGGGGCACATTTTTCAATAATTCATTCAAAACGAACACGCTCGCACACGCACGCACCCACGCCACACACACGCACACACACACACCTTTTTGGGAAAGAAAAAAATGTGCACAAAATGTTTCCACAGTACCGAAACAAAATCATCACTTCTCATTTTTTGAGGTAAAATACTCGAAACAAACAAACAAAACAAACAACAAACATCTGCCCCGTAGGCTACAATTTTTTCTCATAACATAGCCGCAATAAAAACAAACAGTGAGCTTGAATATCATCATGTGGTTTAAAAACATATGTCTTGCAATACGCAGTTAAATCCCTCTTATTCAGCTGACTGAAAATTCCGTTAATCTGTTGATGGAAACATGATATCCATTTTCTCTGCTGTATGTTTCTGCCAGTACACATCAAGGCCTAATCGTCATGGTGTGTTGGCGGTAACAACATTTCAACTCCTTGTTGTTCGCTGAAGGTAACACTTCAACTCTCTGCCGAATGTTGGAAATAGCATAAAGTTCAATCCCATGTCGTTTTCTGGAAGAAGTCTCGAAACAGCTTAGTGGGAAAAAAGAACACTAATTTGACAGTTTAGTTATTGGTATTTGTTCTCCTCCCACTCTCCATCCTCCCATGCCCGGCCAAACTCCAGCTTTGGTTATCATCACGGATCCAACTTCGTTACATATACTACATTACAGTGGCATGATGAGGAGCCTAAAATTGTGTCCATTCTCAGCTTTTGCTCTTGTCACCGCAGAAAATAACGTGCAGGTTTGTTTATATATCACCAAACAATCAAGACACATGTGTGTCATCAAACGCGAAGTATAGAACATTATCTATTTTACACTTGACAATCCAAAGAAATTGTCAGAAAACTCACACAAAACAGAAAAGGATTTAGATGGACGGGACTTCTGCAATTTTCTTGATAGCATAGCTTTTATGTAGAACAGATACTCGTACAAACAGCACACACAACTCCCCCCTCTCTCTCTCTCTCTCTCTCTCTCTCTCTCTCTCTCTCTCTCTCTCTCTCTCTCTCTCTCTCTCCGCACTCTCACACACACACACACACACACACACACACACACACACACACACACACACACACGCACGCACGCACGCACGCACGCACGCACGCACACCACACACACACACACACCATTTGCACAAGTACAAAAATTAAAAAAGCAGACGAATCTAGTGTAAATGTCAATACAAGGTAGGATACCAATAAATCTTGACACCCTTCCTGTCACCGTACCATCATTTCTTTGTTTCAAACTAAACATGAGTAATGCCAAACACAAGAAACAATCAATTGAGCACGTGTGTGTGTGTGTGTGTGTGTGTGTGTGTGTGTGTGTGTGTGTGTGTGTGTGTGTGTGTGTGTGTGTGTGTGTGTGCCTGCGTGCGTGCGTGCCTCTGTGTATGTGCTCTCTCTCTCTCTCTCTCTGCTCTCTTGCTCTCTCTCTCTCTCTCTCTCTCTGTCTCTCTCTCTCTCTCTCTCTCTCTCTCTCTCTCTCTCTCTCTCTCTCTCTCTCTCTCTCTCTCTCTCTCTCTCTGTGTGTGTGTGTGTGTGTGTGTGTGTGTGTGTGTGTGTGTGTGTGTGTGTGTGTGTGTGTGTGCCTGTGTGTGTGTGCCTGTGTGTGTATGCTCTCTCTCTCTCTCTCTCTCTCTCTCTCTCTCTCTCTCTCTCTCTCTCTCTCTCTCTCTCTCTCTCTGTGTGTGTGTGTGTGTGTGTGTGTGTGTGTGTGTGTGTGTGTGTGTGTGTGTGTGTGTGTGTGTGTGCGTGCGCGCGTGCGTTCCTGCGTCCCTGCGTGCCTCTGTGTATGTGGCCTGTGTGTGTGTGTGTGTGTGTGTGTGTGTGTGTGTGTGTGTGTGTGTGTGTGTGTGTGTGTGTGTGTGTGTGAGAGAGAGAGAGAGAGAGAGAGAGAGAGAGAGAGAGAGAGAGAGAGAGAGAGAGAGAGAGAGAGAGAGAGTAGAGCGTACCTGCTCGCGTGCGTGTGTCGCGTGCGTGTGTGCCTGTGTGTCTCTGTCTCTCTCTCTCTCTCTCTCTCTCTCTCTCTCTCTCTCTCTCTCTCTCTCTCTCTCTCTCTCTCTCTCTCTCTCTCTCTCTCTCTCTCTCTCTCTGGTCTTTTCTGGTATTTCTTTCCACTTTAAGGGCCAACAACGCTATAAATAAGTAAGCATACACGTCCATGTCAAGTTGATACGCTGCCAGAAATCATTGACAGGCAACAAAACCCCCTCATCATGCTGAGCGTTTTTAAGTCAACTGAATCTGCACAGTCTTTCTTAACGTTGACAATTTTCTGTATTTCTGTGTTGCACGCGCTTACTCTTCGTTCACTACCTAACCCACAGGCAAAGAATTTGTCATAGACCTGTCAATAGACAATCTAATCGATTGTTTTAATCGAAAGCAACGTTTCAGTATGCGTGGCGACAAGTATCAGGTTTTTTATTTCCAGGGAGTAGAAGTTAATGAAGCTACCAGCCTTGATCATTTTCACACGACTGGTTCCATTTGTAACTTCACCATGACCTCACTGACCCCGTGGCCTTTGAACGTTTTGTTTGTATACGAAAACTGTTCACAAGAAAAAATACCCATAAATTTGAGATCCTTGATGATCGTGTGTATATGCGAATTGGTTGCGCAAACTGGATGTCTCCATTCTTTTCTTCCATCACTTCACAAATAAGTATGCTATTTTTGAGACAATAGTCCCGAACTCCACTCTTCCTTACTACGTTTATTTTAGAGACAGAGAAAATTTTGAACGTTGATACAAACAAGAAAAGGCGCCGTTTTACATGGGTAAATGATGAAAAAAAAGACTCGTAAGGATTCAGATTTCTCTCTCTCCCCTGCGTCCCTCCCTCCCACCTCTCCTCTCTCTCTCTCTCTCTCTCTCTCTCTCTCTCTCTCTCTCTCTCTCTCTCTCTCTCTCTCTCTCTCTCTCTCCTCGCGCTCTCTGTGTGTCGTCTGTGTGTGTGTGTGTGTGTGTGTGTGTGTGTGTGTGTGTGTGTGTGTGTGTGTGTGTGTGTGTGTGTGTGTGTGTGTGGTGTGTGTGTGTGTGTGTGTGTGTGAGAGAGAGAGAGAGAGAGAGAGAGAGAGAGAGAGAGAGAGAGAGAGAGAGAGAGAGAGAGAGAGAGAGAGATGTACAATGTTTGTTGCTGATGTGGGCACGTCTTTTTCAAACTGTTCATTTAGATTATCTGTTGCAGCCCGAGTTTGCTTTCACCTTTCGTCAGCTCTCAGGGTAAGTCGCCGTTTTGTCGCCGGTCTTCCGGTTTGTGCCAGCGACAAAACGGCCGACACAGGGGACAAAGATGCTGGAAGGACGACAGAACGGCGGTTCAAACTATAGCCGCCATTCGTCGTCGATCCGCCGATGTGTGTGTCCGTTTGCTTTACGTTGATTTTCATGACATTTGGAGGATATCCATTATATTTTGCGTTGCAGGCTATAGTGTACATGTTTCTTTTTGTTAATGTTATGTGGTTAGAGGTTGATGAGTTAAACGAGACTTTGCTTTAGTGAGATTTAAGAAAAAACTGTATAAATGGTGGACAACAATTTCTCTTTCACCGTTTTAGGGCGAGTGACGTATAATTATTTTCACTATAGCCCCCCCCCCCCCCCCCCCCCCCCCCCCCCCCCCCCAACAGATCTTTGAGTTGACCACCTCCATAGTGGTTAGTTTTCTCCAACAGCAGTTGTTGCTGCGTTTATGTTTCTTCAATATGGATTACACAAAAGTTGTTGTACTTATTATAGGAAAACTTAGTGGAGGCATGGACTGCAGCCTAGACAAATCCAGTACATTTGGTATGGATCAACGTTTCACAGCAAAGGGTTTCAATAAAAATCCTCCCAAAAGAACGAAGCCGATTTCAATTAAACGTGGTGAGGATATGGAATGTAACCCACAGACTGAGTCATTAAATTTTAATGGGATTAGTATGGCGGGTTTAGATTTTCGGATGGCTCAGTAAGACATCAGCAAGATTACGCAATAAAGAACCAATTCTAACTAAACTTGATGGAGAGATTATATCTGGCACAACAATGAATCCTTCAATTTTGTGTGGATCTGGACTCATAGCCGGATTTGTAGTCCGTTCAGAAATATTAATTCACACACACACACACACACACACACACACACACACACACACACACACACACACACACACACACACACACACACACACACACACACACACACACACACACAACGTTCCATTGGTTTTAATAAAACTTTGTGCCATGTAAACATTGAAGTGTAGAATTCGTTAAGCAGCCCATCTTCAGAAGCAGCCCCTCTGATGCACATTTTAACGAAATTCAGTGAAAAGAATGGAATGTGTTCCCCCACCCCCCACACTCCCAAAAAAACAAACAAAAACATCAACAAAAAAAAAAAAAAAAAAAAACGAACCTGACCCCCTACCTTTGATCTGAATACTTAAGTGTGAATCCAGGACTATCGCAGTTCAGCAACATGACGAGAACACACTTTTGAACCAGTTTGAACGGAAATTTGAATAGGATGGAGTGTGCGCCAAGAAAGGATCTGTTACATTTGGAATAGATCCGTTGTGCGGATACGGATCCAACAGCAGTATTACGCAATTACTACCGATTCTGTTTCAGCAAAAAACCTGATGTAAACATGGAATATAAAATGCGGACGTATCTTGCGAGTTTTGGTGAAATCTGTGTCTGAGGGTAGATCTGTGTACCATTTACCAAGATTAATCAAAATCCAGTGGCTTTGTAAGGTACCTAGTGGAGAGGGTGTGGGGGGGTGCAGGAGGGAAAGGGGTGGGCAGCCTGAACTGAGCAGCCTATTGACAAAAATACCACTATAGGGAGTGTATTATAACATACAGTCCCTTGTTGTTTGTTGTTGTTGTTGTTTTGTCGTCAGAAGCAAAATGGCGCCATCTAATGCAACCTGAGCCAAGATACCCCAAATACATCTCAACGAAATGTCATTGGTGTCTTACTGGCTTAAAATACTGGGGATGGGCTTGCGTTCTGAAAACGGTTTCCTGAAAACGACTTGAACGAATTTGGCATGAGTTGTAAATGGATCGAGAGTGTCACGAGAACCAACCCAATAAATTTCGTCGGGATCCGTAACGTTGAATCTATTTCCATGGCGGATTTGAGATCCGTTAAGCAAAATAACTCAGATATCACTGAACTGATTTTAACCAAACTTGCTTGAAACACAGATCATGGTGCGAGGACAAATCCAATAAATTTTGACACTGCTCCATGGTGCAGAGTTGGATGCAGGGGTGGATCTGTCATCCTTTCCGCAAGACAACTCAAACTAGTGACTCAAACATTAACTAACCGATTTCAACAAAACTTGGAGGAAAATATTGAGCCTGGGACAAAGAGATATTCAAGTTCAAATGACCAAGAGTCAGATATACTTAACTGGTGTAAGTGAAGGATCGAGTGACCCGAAATAGATCACACGATCCAGATCCAAGTGAGTTCAGGTGACCCAGTACGCATTATAGTGACCCAGGGTGGTGTTGAAGGTCAAGTCACACAATGGGTTTTACCAACCGTGAGCTTGTTTATGGCACAGATACTCATGTTGGATCATGATTATCCACACCTAAACTCTTACAAATCAAATGATTAGGAATGGGATATTTTTTACCCATATCGAGGCAAAAGGCCGAGTGATCCACAACGGGTCATGTCCTGGTGACATGTTAGATAACCAGCAGTGGGTTAAGGTGACCCAGAGTGATCATGAAGTTTAAATGAAAAGGGACTGGTCACAGTGACTAAGACGTAGATTAAACATGATATGATACAGAATGTGTCATGGTAGTTCAAAGTAGGTTTAAGTGACCCAAAGTGTTGTAAATGGGTATCCCAGAACAGCTCATTGGTATCTTCAACTGAATCGAACGTCAGCAACATGAGATACTGACGCCCAGTTAAAGGTTAAAGGTTAAGAAGATTAAGTGTCTGTGAGTGGTCACGTGACCATGTCTGGATCAAAGCTCGGGTGACTCAGTTTGGTGAACAAGAGAACTGTTAAGTGTTAGGTGACATTGAACATTGATTCACGCACAGGAGAAAAGTTAAGATAAAGATAGATACACGCAATGTTCACTACCAATTCTTAAGGTTTAATGATTAACCTAAGTTCAATAATACAATGAACACACATGTAATGCATCATTTAAAAGACATACGGAATTAGTAACAACCAGAGATTTGTTGTTTGATTTTGACGTAATATTTTTCATTAAATTAAAACACTCAATGAAGAATTTTTAATGTCTTCATGAAGAATTGATCTTCATTGCTTTATAGCTGAACTTTATGTTGTCAGTGATCCTAAGCAGACCATCATTTGGAGACTACTATGCAAAAATTGCTCTGAATCTGCAAATTCATTATATACACATGCACAGTGGGTGAAAAAGAATACGACGACAACATTTTGAATAGAATATTTCACAGGAAATATCAGTATGAAAATTGTGTAAGAGAGGCAAGCATTAAAAATCATTTTTGCATGAACTGAATTTTAAACAGTTTTGCTCTTAAATCAGTGCATAAAGTTTTCAGACGTCAAAAACAAACAAAAGACCGGTGAGTGCTCATACGCACACACACACACACACACACACACACACACACACACACACACACACACACACACACACACACACACACACACACACACACACACACACACACACACACACACACACACACACACACACACACACACACACACACACACACACACACACACACACACACACACACACACACACACACACACACACACACACACACACACACACACACACACACACACACACACACACACACACACACACACACACACACACACACACACACACACACACACACACACACACACACACAAATGAAATGATGGTCACTGAGGTATAAAGTGCCGACGTTTGAGTTTGTCACGTGGAAGACGAACAGTAAACAAAGAAAATATGTTTCGCAGTTTATAATTCAGTTCTGACGCAATAAGGTCGTCTTGTGTGACATCAGTTTGTGTTTTTTTTAGTCAGATAATCTCATAGGAATGCATTATACATATTCAGGATTAGTTGAAAATGTCATCGTTAAATTTGTTTCCGATTCTCAAGGGAACGAACTGGTGAGAGTTACTGGGTTTGTGTCCCCTCCATCTTTTCGCCAAGTTTGTTTAAAATCTCTCGTTCTATTGAAAGGATCCACCATATACCGTTGTGTCGGTCATCGCATCACAGACCTGTTCGTCCCTGTGATACTTTCAATCTTTTCACTGAGTTTCGTTACAATCAGTTTCGGTGTTTCTGGCAGACTCTTGCCAAACGGACACCAGATTCATCCCCGCATCTGCAGGTCTGATCTGCACAGAATTCATCATAAAATTTCCGCCCTTGGCCTTCATTCCAAGTTTTCGTCAGATTTCCTTAATCGATCCTATAGATTTTGCGTGATTATGCTGAGTGTACCCGAGATCAGATCTGCCCTTATCTACACAACAGATCCTTCTTAAACTTTCTAGTTTCATACCACTGTCGTATAAACCAAAATATATACTTCAGCCATTCGACCCCGTGCTGCACTGAAGTTTCCTAAGAATTTTCTTTACGATCCGTTTAGTAGATCTCATTTAAGTTTGGCTGAACCAATCTCGAAATACAAACTAATGAAATATAATGATCAGTACTCTCGACAGCATCGTCACTTTTACAATGCACTATTGCAATAACGTAATATTGAGATGAAACATTTAATCAACGCCAAAGAATAGTGACTTCTAAGAATTCCATTCAGTATTGCACTTGAACACATGACTGCTATGTTTTGCACAGTGTAATTCTATTTAATACTGGTTATGTCATTGTTTTTGAAAAATACACATATATGGAAAACAACTTGCCATTAACGCACTGGTGAAAAAAAGGGTATCATTATGGTTTATAAACATTTCATCAGAAATCAAAAACGCCAATCATAAACAACAGGTGTCAATCTGATTTCAGCAGAGGACATACCTCTTCTCCTTTGCATCTCAAATAATTGTGGTATTCCTCTAGGCATTGTCCTTGGACTAGGTATTGTCCTTGGACCTATTTTTTATTTTTCGCAAAAGATATAAACGATCTGCCTTATTCTTACAATCTCTCTGTGATTGTTTGGAGACGACCCTGTCGATCATACCAGTCATTCTCAAGTCGAAGACACTGCTTAAGTTTAGAAGGAACATTTTAAAACAAATCAGTCCCTCTCCACATCCCAAAAGGTAAATAGAAAAAAACACACCTTTCGTGTTCCTATATTATTTCAACCATACAGAGGTTACATGTATATGTTCCCGTTCAGCAGTTTGAACTGTTTGACAACGTTTGGACTGTCCTTTTTGAAAAAAGTTTCTAACAAGATCAACAAGATACACAAGTCTTAAATAAATGCTCACGTATATGTATTTTTTTTCAGTTAATGCTGTATGTGTATGATAGGTGTGGGGTATATGGGCAAGCTTGAAATTTCTGTTTTGCGGATGTTTTCTCGTTTGCTTCGTGTGCCCCGTTTTTGCCTTGTGCTTAGTGAATCTGCGCAATATCGGCATTCCTTTAAAGTTATGGGTGTGTAATAAACGCACCTTGGAAGCAAACAGTCATCTTTCTTGTTTGTTGTTTGCCGTTTGCCGTTTGCTTCTCCCTGCAACATTTGATGAGTCCTGTCATACCAGTCAAACCGAGGCCATCTGCATTTGCTTCTGTTCTACTGTGTGTTCCTGGTCGACATGTTCTAAATCAAAACCTTTTGCCAAGCTTAAACATATCCTTTCTTGTGTTTGTTCCTTCTTCTTGTTGGTGCGTGAATGTAGAAGGCGTTGGGTATATTAGCAAGCTTGAACCATCCTTTTTTGCGGACGTTTCTAAGTGTGTTTTGTATGCCCTATGCCTGCGTTTTGTACAAGGCGAATTTGTGTCTTCAGCAGCAGTGTCTAGGAGTTATGGGCTTTCGACTGTAGAAGACATGGGAGCGTAGAATTATCCGTTTCTTGTTTTCCATTGATCTACCTGTCACTGACTCGTTTAAGATTTCATTTACAGATTGTCGGTTATCATTTGGTAGGTCTATAACTTCAAATGGGGGAAATCAGCATTGCCGATCTTAAAATAAAGTTTACGAAGTAAAAGAAAGGCAATTGATTTATCATATTTGCATGCAACAAAACTTGTCGAAACCATCCAATTTCTTTCATTCTATAAACAGGTGACTTTGTGTTCCAGTATTGTTTTGCAAGTATGGTTTTTGTTTCACGAAACTTAGGTGGATAGACGTTATCACATTAGTGGGAATATCTGGATGTTTCCACGTTTTTCTTCATGAGTTTGAACTATCTATTTGACTTTCCCTTATCTAACTTTCAAATTCTATTCTGTATTGATTCCAGATCTGTTGTACAAGCACGACAATCATCTCATGTCAGAGTGAGAACGGCTGTGCCTTCTTTGTGCATGTATTTACAACTGACCTTTGTTGAATTCCCTCACATTCCACTCCGGTAACCCTGCTGCAGTCCATTTGAATCGCCTAGAACTTGCTGCATCGGATGCGTCTCTTCAAAATAGAAAAAAAAAAAGAAGAAAAGAAAGCGATATTACATATTGTTGTGTCATAGGGAGGAAAAGGTTACGAAATCCCAATATTCATCGTTAACTGAGGAATAGGCCTTGAATTAGAATACGTAAAATACCCGAAACTATTTTGGAAATCTTATTTGAATGCATTGTAGCCAATTATGCGTTTCAATGTTTGTTAGTTGAATGTCTAAGCTAATCCTTGAGCACAATACCTACCTTTTACCCTGGTTGTAGGAAGAAACTCTTGGTGGAGTTTGACAGCAGAGGGACTTCGGAGAAGACATACGTCTCTGTGAAGCATTTCAGCCTGGACTCCTTACAGCTTAAAAAGGCCAACCGTATCCAGATCATGACTTCTAGATGTCCTTCTGCTGTCAGACTTGTTTTCGTGGCGCCGCCTGGAATCAAACCCAGACTTCTGGATGGGTGGGTGACTCAAGACGTGCAAAGTGCTATTGGACACCTGTTCCATGCTGGGAAATTCAAGCCTATGAATTTCACTTTTTCCTCTCGACCAGAACCAGCTGGAATTCTTCTCAGCTGCCTCTGTCATTCTCTTCAAGGTTCTGGTCCTCTTCTTACCAGAAATCGCGAGCTGTTTCATGATAATAGACTGATGAGCCCATATTTGGGAGAAAGTGATTCTGGACCTTAGCCGAAACTACTGCCTACTCTGTTTCGTACTCACCCCATGTGAGTGATTTGAGACATGGTTGATGAATATTTCACTGAGTGATATCAGCATGGGCCTATTTCCACCACACCGTCACATAAGACTGGTAAGTTTGGGAACTGGTGGACATTCACCTCATGGGTGCCTCAGGACCATGTCCTAAATCACTCACCTACAAAATGATTTTGGAGTAGTTCTGGCTCAGGGCCAGAATCACTCCTCCTCAAATTCAGGCGTAAAAAATGCTTTGACTGACTGATATGCTTTGTCGTTTGGGACTCACAAACCTTTTCGAAGGAAGGGAGTGATTTTCGAACAGAGGGAGGTCAGTCCTGATTTGGGCACTGTGGACGCTTTGGGCACGTGCCCTTTTCTCACTTAATGGGGAATGATTTCGACACTTTATTACGGGGGTCTGCGCTGGAGTCTCTTCAGTAAGATGGAAAATAAATTTGTGTGACTTATTTCCAATCGTGTCACTCCTTCCTCTCCTCCCTCACGAACGCTCCCTCTTTGTGGATTCTGGCATGAGGATAATTGCTTCAGAACAGGCATTATTAAATGATGGAAAGAGTACAGTGTGTCCCAACATTAGCAACGGGGCTAGCAGTCCTAAATAGAATCTTCACGTGCCTATTTGTCTTTAAGTATACTCTGAAATTATGCATTTCTTATGTCAACAGTCTCATTCTTTATTCAAAACGACGTCGAAGGCTGACTAAGAGGAAAGAATTTGTCATATCCTTCTGTGTTGCCCTTCCCTAAATACATAGTTATATTATTCTTTTTAGTTCAGTAGTTTGTCATCGAGCTAGGCAGCGAGTTAGTTAGTTTAGTTGGTTAGTTAGTCAGTTGGCTACTTACTGGCTAGTTAGCTGGGTAGTTATTTCCCTAGTTAGTTCGTAAGTCAGTCAGTGAGTCAATTCGTTCTTTGTTCGTTCGTTAGTTAGTTCCCTAATTATTTAGTGTTTTCTTTTTTTCTTATTCTGCTCACTCAAAGACATGTCTGTACCAGATGTGCAAGTGTGCTTAATCTGGGTGCCAGATCTTGGTTTCCAAATCAATCAACTCTGCAAGGCAGATATGAGCATCACTATTCCTTCTGGCACCGTGATGATGCTCACGTTCCTCTACATCAGTCCTAGCACTTCCCGCCCTCTCAGACTGAATGTATCGGGTCCTTCTGGTCAGCGGCTGATAGCAAACACATTTGCAAGATATATAGAGGATCGAACACTGCTTGTGAAGGAGGGGACCCTGCAGATTACGGAATTTCGGGGTGGTTTGAGGAACCAATACCACCCAACCCCTGCACTTCGTATGATTGTTACAATGTTTCAGGTGATTTATTTCAGTTTATTGAGTTAACTTAGGAGAAATTAATTGTTCCACGGTCTGCCAAAAGACTCTTTTTTTCTTCTACTTCCTACTTGTCTTTCTACTTACTGTCCCGAAATTTTGTTTTATCTACTCCCTGTTCCCTCGTTCTATCTCTCACTCTCTCTGTGTGTGTGTGTGTGTGTGTGTGTGTGTGTGTGTGTGTGTGTGTGTGTGTGTGTGTGTGTGTGTGTGTGTGATAGTGGGTGTGTGAGAGTTAGCACAAACCATACTCACTTTCAGAGTACGATGAACAAAACCAAGCACTTAGATGTTTCTAGCTTCAGCTGGACACTCGACATCAACGGAACCAGGAAATTCTTCGACTCTCTGTGACGTCATCTGAAGGAAGGTTCTGACACCATAAAAAAGAAGGGATATAACCCCTAGAGTTCACCTCGCTTATTCAGGGGAGGGGGAAAGCGATTAAAAAAAAAAAAAAATGACGCTTCGGTGTTTATTAACGGTCATTGTGACTTAATCGTGCACACGCCAGCGCGCGCAAAGCCAATGAATTTATGTGTGTGCGTGCGTGATGTGTTCATGCGTGTGTATGTTGGCGTTTGCTCTTTCCTCAGAGTTTCAGAAGGCCTGTGAGATTTCCCAGCGGAAAGTGGAACTGCTCCATGGACAACTGGAAAGGACTGCTGCTTGGCCTTCAGCTCTCACCTGGCCTGTAATCTCTTCGTGGAGTGCGCCGATAACAGGGACGAAGACAACTGTGGCTACACTAGATGTCATCAGGTCGGACTCCGACTCATTGTCAAAAAAAAAAAAAAAAAAAAAAAAAAAAAAATGTTCTTCCGTATCGCTTCCTTCCCGTAGGCCTAACGTAACTTTGAAATGTACTGGCAAAAGATGTGGGCTCTAGAAGGAACAGATGCAGGCAAGCACGCATGCATTTGGTCCTAGGACGCCAGCAGAGCTTCGACTGTTATACGCGTACGTGTGTGTGTATCACTATATATATATATATATATATATATATATATATATATATATATATATATATATATATAGAATTATAAACAAAGCTTGCTCTTATGTCTCAGATTATAGAAAATAGGGGGGGGGGGGGGGGGGGTGATAAGCCTTCATATCTGCAGTGGTAGATGATTCTGCCTAACTGACAGTATGTGCTTGAGTGGGTGAATGGGGAATAAATAAATGCTTCTCCAAATGAACCTTCAGCAAGCTTATAGTCTCCAAAGCGGGAGACCATCTCCAATGGGAGAAAGCTCACTAACATATAACTCCTGGTCAGATACCGGTGTTTCGAAACCTGATTGTTTCTCCTCAGTGACCGCGGAAAGTGGTAATTTGACTCCTCTGCCTTTTCGGTTTTAAGAAGAATGCTATACCAGAAAAAGCTGGTGTGCAATACCATAGTATGTTTGTTGAGTTTTCAAAAAACTAATTAAAGGTGCCACCTAAGAAGCAAAAGAAAATCATGAAAGAGCAAAACAAGCTACATTTTCTTGTGAAAAGTAGAAAAATATAAAAAGATAACCTCTTAAGACACAAGTGCTGAGGGCCAGTTCTTGGAATGGATCCGCAAGGGACTAAATTACAATGAAACAATAAATTCCAAAGATAAGTACCGAGCACCGTTCCAGCAACTTTCAGAGCAGCTAGGTGTTGCAATGACTGCAAGAAATATCGAATTATAAACAAAGCTTGCTCTTATGTCTCAGATTGTAGAAATAGGGGGGTGGTAAGCCTTCATATCTGCAGTGGTAGATGATTCTGCCTAACTAGTGGGTGAATGGGGAATAAATAAAAATGCTTCTCAACATGAACCTTCAGCAAAGCAAACTCAACAAACATACTATGGTATTGCACACCAGCCTTTTTCTGGTGTAGCATTCTTCTTAAAACCGAAAAGGCAGAGGAGTCAAATTACCACTTTCCGCGGTCACTGAGGAGAAAACAATCAGGTTTCGAAATACCGGTATCTGACCAGGAGTTATATGTTAGTGAGCTTTCTCCCCATTGGAGAGATGGTCTCCCTCTTTGGAGAATATAAGCTTGCTGAAGGTTCATTTGGAGAAGCATTTATTTATTCCCCATTCACCCACTCAAGCACATACTGTCAGTTAGACAGAATCATCTACCCACTGCAGATATGAAGGCTTACCACCCCCCTATTTCTACAATCTGAGACATAAGAGCAAGCTTTGTTTATAATTCGATATATATATATATATATATATATATATATATATATATATATATATATAGATATATATATATATATATATATATATATACGCTGAACAATTAAGTAGTAGTGGGGGAAAACAAGTGCAGGTTAACAATTCTTCCATCATTATAGTAATGATTTGGCAAAGATTTTAAAAAAAAATGAAGTAAATGGGAAAATGTATATCATAAATATAAAAACCCTTCACTAGCTGCATGAGGAAACTATTGCAATCCCTCTTGAAGACAGATCTATATGTATCACCTGCTCCGAGGCCTTTCGTCCGCTGGATCAGACTCATCAGAGAGACATATATATAATGCTGAACAATAAATTAATGAGGAAATACAAGCGTAGGTTAACAATTCTTCCATCATTATAATAAGGACTTGGCAAAGATGTGAAATGTATATTTTTTTAAAAAAATGCATATTTTAGAAATGAAAACCCTTCACCGTCTGCATGACGTAACCACTGAAATCTCTCTCAAAAGCAGATCTATATGTATCCCCTGCTACTAGGTCTTTCGTCCGCTGGATCGGAACTCATCAGAGAGACACGGCTGATTGTGTCTCTGCTCTTGGCGTCAAAATAGAGACACACCACAGTCCGTAATTCTATGGTGTTCTCACCACCAAGAGTTCAAAAAAGAATCCAACGGCACCCCGAAAGCAGTCAGCGAAAGGTAGTAGAATACAATAAAACGAAAGTGTGGAGAGGTAAAACGTTGCTGAAAAACTAAAAGCATTTTGCAAACAGAATAAAATGTAGGGGACAATCTTTGAGCCTATGCTTGAGAGGATCCATTTAAGGATGCAAGGGAGATTAAAAAAAGAAATGGAACAGTCTGAGTGGTCAGTTCTGCTATTCAATAACCCAAACACATTGTCAGCGGCTAAGTAAACAACGTTTACTTTGAATCTCCTAAGAGATGCAATCGCCCACTGATTGAGAAACAATATAATGCTGAACAATAAATGGTGAGGGAAAAGTTTAACTTGAATCTCCTAAGAGATGCAATCGCCCACTGATTGGCCAAACAATATAATGCTGAACAATAAATTGGTGAGGGAAACAAATGTAGGTTAACAATTCTTCCATCATTGTAGTAATGACTTATCAAAGATTTGAAATAAGTAAAAAATAAAAGAAAAAGGGGGGGGGGGGGGGGGGGGGGGGGTGTATATTATGAAAATGAAAACCCTTCACTGGCTGCATGAGGGAACCATCGAAATCCCTCTCGAAGGTAGATCTGCATCTATCACCTGCTCCTAGGTCTTTCGTCCGCTGGATCGGAGCTCATCAGGGAGACACAGCTGATTGTGTCTGTGCTCTTGGCGTCAAATAGAGACACACCATAGTCCGTAATTCTGTGGTGTTCTCACCACCAAGGGTTCGAAAAAGAATCCAACAGCACTCCCAAAGCAGGCAGATCTATATGTATTTATATAATTATGTATGCGTGTGTGTGTGTGTGTGTGTGTGTGTGTGTGTGTGTGTGTGTGTGTGTGTGTGTGTGTGTGCGTGTGTGTGTGTGTGTGTGTGTGTGTGTGTGTGTGTGTGTGTGTGTGGATGAGTTTGCGAGTGTGTGCGCACACGCACGCGCCCCTATGTGTATTAAATTGATTAGTTAATAAATGTAGATAAACAGTTAGATAGATCAGATGTATTTCAAAACCTACAGAGTTGAGATTTTTTCCCATAAATCATAATAAATCAAAGTTACTTCCTAGTGCACTAATGATATGTTCTACGATATTATGTACGAACATGTCAACAGTTATTGTTTCATTCCCCCAATCTCATCATTTTAATGTTTTTATTTCAGGCAGGTAAATAGAAAAGTATTGCCATGGAAGACCGTTTGAGTTGTTAATCAAATAATGACTCTATGTTTGTTCCCTGCCTGGAACGTGTAACGCACGTCCTGAAAACTGAAAACCGCTACGCCCGGGACGTGAGTGTCACGTCGTAACTTCGTCACGGAAAGCTGAAAAATCTACTTGGGAAACGACCGTCTAAAATGTTCTCACTTCTTCTACTGGTGTCGAGGAACGGCCCCTTTCCCTTCACGCGAGCAGCCAGCTGACCATGTGTTATGCAAATTGCGAGTTGAGAGGTTACAGCTGATAAGCATATCCAAGATGGCAGCTCAACTTAGCACTTCGTCGACGCCTCCCGTTTTCAAGCGTTACACTGCGCTTGATGTTTTTTAGATGACGATAAAAATGAAGTGATAGTGATGAAGAAGACCTTTGAGGATCGGATGCTGATACTAGCGATGAGGAGGAGACGGATGGGAATCAGCACCATTCACTTTTATAGGAGACACGTGCTGGTGATGACGTGGCCTCATTCTTCGTTGCACATGACAGCTGTGAGTACAACGCCGCGATCGAGGGTGACGAAGCGGAAATAGCCGAACCCGTGCCATCAACGAGCACTGCACGCACGCCTATCATGACCGGAGAGGGTAGTGGACATGGTAGGGGCTAGGATGACGGCAAGGGTCCTGTGTGGAAGCGGCCGGGGGGCGTGCATGGGGCGTGGTCAGTCCCAGCCTTGGTGTGTTTTTTCATTGGGAATACTAGTCAAAAATCAACTGTGCCAATTTTATGCTGCACAGAGCTCCAGTCTTCAGTTCCTTCATGACCAGAAACTGGATTCAGGCAAGTAGCTCAGTTTTTCTTTTTTTTTTTTTTTTTTTTTTTTTTTTTCCATTTTTGTTTGTTACTACTTGATTCTTCATTCTTCCACTATTTGTTTTCTGTATTTCTCTTCTTTCACATATTTCCTACTGAAATCACATAATTATGGCAAATAATGACTGTATGGGTAGGTGGGACTCTGTGTGTGTGTGTGTGTGTGTGTGTGTGTGTGTGTGTGTGTGTGTGTGTGTGTGTGTGTGTGTGTGTGTGTGTGTATGCGCGCGTGCGCACATGTGTGCCTAAGCATTGTTTATTTCTCCATGCAAGTTTTTCATATAAGTTTTCATTTTGTAAAGCACAGAAGCACTCATCCACAGCAGTTTATTTTTTCTTTTTTTCGCGCCATTGTGGTGTTTTTACATTCATGTGTGTGTGATACTGTTAGTGCGTGTTTGTGTGCATATGTGTGTGTGTGTGTGTGTGTGTGTGTGTGTGTGTGTGTGTGTGTGTGTGTGTGTGTGTGTGTGTGTGTGTGTGTGTGTGTGTGTGTGTGTGTGTGTGTGTGTGTGTGTGTGTGTGTGTGTGTGTGTGTGTGTGTGTGTGTGTGTGTGTGTGTGTGTGTGTGTGTGTGTGTGTGTGTGTGTGTGTGTGTGTGTGTGTGTGTGTGTGTGTGTGTGTGTGTGTGTGTGTGTGTGTGTGTGTGTGTGTGTGTGTGTGTGTGTGTGTGTGTGGTGTGTGTGTGTGTGTGTGTGTGTGTGTGTGTGTGTGTGTGTGTGTGTGTGCGTGCGTGCATGCATGCATGCGTCTATGTGTGTAAATTGTGTGTGTGTGTGTGTATATATGTGTGTGTGTGTGTGTGTGTAAATTGTGTGTTTGCGTGTGTGTGTGTGTGTGTGTGTGTGTGTGTGTGTGTGTGTGTGTGTGTGTGTGTGTGTGTGTGTGTGTGTGTGTGTGTGTGTGTGTGTGTGCCCAAGTGTGGGTCTACTTACTGTGTGTGTGTGTGTGTGTGTGTGTGTGTGTGTGTGTGTGTGTGTGTGTGTGTGCGCGCGCGCGCGCAGTTGTGGGTCTGTTTACTTATCTTGAAACTTTTATTCTGTATTTCAGATTCTTCTTCAGTTTCTACAGTATTTTCTCTTGTGTTTTTTTTTTTTTTTTTTCTTTTCAACAGACAATTGTTTATTTTTTTTTTCTTCAGACCTTTTTTCCCATGGTTGTCACTTTTGAACATTTACCAATAAGTATTATACTATAACAATTTGGACCACACTGTATACTTACAGTGATGCTGAGTAAACACTAAAAGAACTTTTTGTCAGTGTTTTACAGGTTTATGTGTTGTAACATGTATATGTGCAGAAAACTGTTCTTTTTTGTGTAAAACCACCATTGGTACATCCCTGCCCATCCCCTAATGGCCAACAAAACTAGATTATATTATATAGCATCATAGCTTGGGGTATAAGGAAAGAGAAGCCATAAAATCTAAATCATATGTCAACAAATAGATAAGCAGTCATTGAGGTATTGAACCTACCCCAAATAGTAAAATTATGCCCCTTCTAGTAGAATTGGGTACCCCCAGTAACATACAGATTGTTACATAGAGGGACAATTACTGATAACAATATGAATCCCAGGTGTTTGTAATGTTGTTGAGCAAACACCAAAAGTATTTGTGCTGTGTTTAGTGGGCTTTTATGTGATGAATTGTTGAAAAAACTCTCAAACTGAAAACAAACAAAAAAAGTTTTATCATATATTATTAGTGTGAACCATCATTATCACCCCCAAAATCAAATTAGAATGAAATGAAGTTGTAGACAATGGTATAAGGAAGTAATCCAAAAAAACTAACAAATAAATCAACAAATGGATGTGTAATATAGATGTTAGTGAACATACTGTGAAAAGCATGATTATGCCCCTTTTCACCTAAAAAAGTACCCCCAATTATGAGCAGATTATCATCAAGAACAAGATTCCTTGGGATTATATATGACTGTGATGTGTTAGTGCTGATGTTCAATAATTAGTCACACCACTTTTTTTCATTGTTTTCACTGATTTTATATGATGCAATTTGTTTTTGTATACTTGAAAAGTGTTCTTTTTGTAAAACCACCATTCATTATATCCCTGTCCATCCCCTAATGGCCAACAATACTACATTATTGTTATACAGCATCATAGCTTGGGGTATATAGGAAAGAGAAGCCATAAAATCTAAGTCATATGTCAACAAATAAATAAACAGGGATTGAGGTACTGAACCTACCCCAAACAGTAAAATTATGCCCCTTTCTAGTAGAATTGGGGTACCCCCAGTAACATACAGATTGTTGCACAGAGGGACATTTATTGACAACAATATGAATCCCAGGTGTTTGTGTAATATTGTTGAGCAAACATCAAAAGGTATTTGTGCTGTGTTTAGTGGGTTTTTATGTGGTGAATTGTTGTAAAACTCTCAAATTGAAAACTAAAAAAACTGTTTTATATCATATGTTATTAGTGTGAACCATCATTATTACCCCCAAAAATAAAGTTAAAATGATGTGAAATTGTAGACAAGGGTATAAAGAAGTAATCCACAAAAAATATAACAAATAACTCAAGAAATGGATGAGTAACAGAGATGTTAGTGAACATACCATGAAAAGCATGATTATGCCCCTTTTTACCTAAATAATAGTACCCCCAATTATGAGCAGATTATCATCAAGAACAAGATTCCTTGGGATTTATATGACTGTTATGTGTTAGTGCTGATGTTGAATAAACAGCAAGACCACTTTTACAGTGTTCTGATCATTCTATTTGGCGCAGTGTGTTTGTGTATACTCGAAAACTGTTATTTTTTGTAAACTTTTTATAATTATGTCAATTTCTGATATACTTATTATCAACATAATCAAGTTATTTTGACAGGACATTGTAGACAAATGCATAACAACAAAACATGCAAACAATCAGAGAGATCTGTCAAGAAATAAGTGAGCTGTAACCATTTTATTGAACCTACCCCAAAAAGCTAACTTTTACCACGGCATACAGATTTTCAAATGTGCTATTATACTGTGGCAGTGAAGGGGAGCGAGGTTGCTGTACTCCTTTGAAGTGCGTTGGCATGGTGCCTAGTACGATTCTAGTCACGGTTTAGTACAGAAAAATGTCAGTTGTACTTGGTTTGTCTCTATCTCTGTTTCCGGCAGAGACTGTTTTTCTCTGTTTCCGGCAATGCCTGTCTATCTCTGTGACCAAGCAGTGCCTGTCTTTCTCTGTTTCCGGCAATGCCTGTTTATCTCTGCTTTCGGCAGTGCCTGTCTATCTCTGTTTTCGGCAGTGCCTGTCTATCTCTGCTTTCGCAGTGCCTGTTTATCTCTGTTTCCGGCAGTGCCTGTCTATCTCTGCTTTCGGCAGTGCCTGTTTATCTCTGTTTTCCGGCAGGCAGTGCCTGTCTATCTCTGTTTTCGGCAGTGCCTGTCTTTCTCTGTTTCTGGTAGTGCATGTCTTTCTCTGTTTCCGGCAGTGCCTTTTTATCTCTGTTTCTGGCAGTGCCTGTGTGTCTCTGTGTCCGGCAGTGCCTGTTGTTCTCTGTTTCCAGCAGTACCTGTCTATCTGTGTTTCGGCAGTGCATGTCATGTCTATCTCTGTTGTTTCCGGCAGTACCTGTCTATCTCTGTTTCCGGCAGTATCTATCTAACTCTATTTCTGGCAGTACCTGTCTATCTCTGTTTCCAGCAGTGCCTTCTGTTTCCAGCAGTGTCTGTCTATTTCTGTTTCCGGCAGTGCCTGTCTATGTCTGTTTCCGGCAGTGCCTATCTGTCTCTTTTTCCATGCTTGTGTATCTCTGTTTCCGGCAGTGCCTGTTTATCTCTGTTTCCGTACCTGTCTATCTCTGTTTCCGGCAGTGTCTGTGTATCTCTGTTTCTGGCAGTGCCTGTCTTTCTCTGTTTATGGCAGTGCCTGTCTATGACTGTTTCCTGCAGTGGCTGTCTATCACTGTTTACGTAGCAGTGTCTGTCTTTCTCTGTTTCGGGCAGTGTCTGTCTATCACCGTTTCCTGCAGTGCTCGTCTATCAATGTTTACAGGAGTGCCTGTCTTTCTCTGTTTCGGCAGTGTCTGTCTATTACTTTTTCCGGCAGTGCCTGTCTCTATCAATGTCTACGGGAGTGCCTGTCTTTCTCTGTTTCGGCAGTGTCTGTCTATCACTGTTTCGGCGATGTCTGTCTCTTCCCTATCTCTCTGCCTTTCTCTTTCTCTGCATCACACTACACAGCTGTAAGACTGCTTCACACTGTACAGTGGTGAGACTGCTTCACAAAGCTGTACACCAAACAGATGTGTTTCAAACTAAACAGATGTGTTTCAAACTAAACAGATGTGTTTCAAACTAAACAGTGGTCAGTCCCGCAGTGATTCTGTCTGCTTCACTCTGAACAGCAGTCAGTCTGTCTGCCTCACACTGTACTACAGTCAGTCTGCTTCAAACTGTACAACAGTCAATCTGTCTGCCTCAAACTGCACAACAGTCTGTTTGCTTCACACTGTAAAACAGTCAATCTGTCTGCCTCATACTGTACAACAGTCTGTCTGCTTCACACTGTACAGCAGTCAGTCTGTCTGTTTCATACTGAACAAAAGTCTGTCTGCTTCACACTGTATAGCTGTCAGTCTGTCTGTTTCACACTGTACAGCAGTCAGTCTGTCTGCTTCACACTGTACAGCAGTCACTCTGCCTGCTTCACACTGCACAGCAATCAGTCTGTCTGCTTCACACTGTACAGCAGTCAGCCTGTCAGCTTCACACTGAACAGCAGTCAGCCTGTCAGCTTCACACTGTACAGCAGTCAGTCTGTCTGCTTCACACTGTACAGCAGTGAGTCTGTCTGCTTCACACTGTACAACAGTCAGTCTATCTGCTTCACAGTGTACAGCAGTGAGTCTATCTGCTTCATACTGTACAGCAGTGAGTCTGTCTGCCTCAAACTGTATAGCAGCCAGTCTATCTGCTTCACACTGTATAGTGGTCAGTCTGATTCATACTGTGCCACAGTCTGTCTGCTTCACAATGTGCAGCGTTCAGTCTGTTTCATACTGTTCAAGAGTCTGTCTGCTTCACACTTTACAGCAGTGAGTCTGTCTGCTTCACACTGTACAACAGTCAGTCTGTCTGTTTCACACTGCACAACAGTCAATCTGTCTGCTTCACACTGTACAGCAGTCAGTCTGTCTTCTTCACACTGCACAGCGGTCAGTCTATCCACTTCACACTGCACAGCAGTCAATCTGTCTGCTTCACACTGTATACCAGTCAGTCTGTCTGCTTCACATTGTATAGCAATCAGTCTGTCTGCTTCACACTGTACAGCAGTGAGTCTGCTGCTTCACATTGTACAGCAGTCAGTCTGAGTGCTTCACACTGTACAGCAGTCAGTCTGTCTGCTTCACGCTGTACAGCAGTCAGTCTGTTTCACACTGTACTGCAGTGAGTCTGTCTGCCTCACACTGTATAGCAGCCAGTCTGTCTGTTTCACACTGTACAGCAGTGAGTCTGCCTCACACTGTACAACAGTCAGTCTGGGGGGAGTTCAAAGCCTTGATCTCTGTTCAGGCTGGGGCGTCTGGTCTTAATTTCGATGGCTTCTTTAACTTTTCTTTTTGTGAGGAAGGGCTCTGTAGATAAGATCTTGGTTTCTTGGTGGCTGAAACTATGGCCTGTGGCTAGAAGATGTTCATGTATGGCAGAAGTGGATCGGTTTTGGTATTTCTGTAGACGGGTGGTGAGTGGTCTTGCTGTCTCGCCAATGTAGGTATGGGTGCAGTCTTGACACCCTACCTGGTACACTACACCACACTGCTTGAGGGGGTCTGGAGCGAGAGCTCACTCACGCCGGCTCCGCGACTAAGCAATTATTGTCGTCGGTAGGGGGCTTAGTAGGTGGTGTCCTGCGTGCATTAGATCAGAACAGGCGCCACTGAACACCACCGAAGTGACTCGGCATCAGTGCAGTGTCTCCTCCGGTGGGTTGCCTCTTGACGACTTGACATTGACTGCTCCCTGTGGATTGCCGGTGCCAAGGTTGCGGCGGGGCCGATCAGGCTGTGGCTGTGGACAGGGTGTCGGAATGAGCGGCGTGGGTGCACTGCCTCTGAGGTGGCGCAGAGGTTGGGACACACACACACACACACACACACACACACACACACACACACACACACACACACACACACACACACACACACACACACACACACACACACACACAAAACCTGGAGTACGCCATGTCCGATAGGTATAACTTCTCTGATGAATTGGTGTTGACACAAACGTTTTGTTGACGATCTTCTATGAATGATGCGGTCAGTTGATAGTATTCCCGGTTACCCCATATCATAACAGCTTCCTGCATAATACTTTGACGTCAGTTACATCAAAAGCTTTCCAAATTGTGCGCCAGTCCTTCCTGTCTGCTTTAAAAACAACATAAAGCTTGGTAAACATCACTAACTAACATAGTTGGAATCGATGGAGCTGAGCGATTATTCCTAGCATTGCAAAAGTTTTCTACTTTTTGAAATTCACTTGACAGTATGTCTTTTTTTTCTTTTGACAATGTGTTTTGCAATTGTTGTAAAGTGTTTGTCGTTTTAAGTCGGTGTTATGCTGGTTGCAGGGCATATGTCTGACCGAGAAGTTCACTCACATAGTTTTCTAGATGTACTTCGAATTTTGTTTATGGATATAAGTTCATGAAAACATTTCTGCTTCTTTTCTCTTTTTTTCCTTTTCTTTTCACAATGTCTTACGCAACGCGTTTTAAATGACGCATGCTTATCATGAACACGATTAAACGGGTGTGGCCAAAACTCTAGAGCTTTCTCTGGGACCACTGCAATTGTAAACATTTATGAGAGGGGAATTCATGAGGTCAATAAGAAAGTTATGTTCGTAGATTTGTCCGAAAGATCTGTAAGTGACATGTTTGTGGCCGGTTTCGGGAAAGTTGATTCCATTCCTTTTCCACGTAAGTGGTCGCTATATTCACTCAAAAGCACGAATTTGGCAATGAGGTTGTGTGGTTTAGAGAGATAGGTGTGGCCAATTAGTGTCTTACTAAATCAGAGGGCAAGGTTAGAGGACCAAATTGTTTCATTTCATTCATTCATGTATTCATTTATACAGTTCGTTATTCATTTACTTGGAGAGGACGTGTGTGAATCGAATTATGCCTTTGCCCTTGATCTCGTGTTTGTGTATTTACTTACTCTCTCTCTCTCTCTCTCTCTCTCTCTCTCTCTCTCTCTCTCTCTCTCTCTCTCTCTCTCTCTCTCTCTCTCTCTCTCTCTCTCTCTCTCTCTCTGTGTGTGCAGAATTTTTGTTTTGTATGATGTGTTAAAAGAAAGAGACGCATTTAACCATTTAAGGAAAAGGCTGTCCAAACTGCTTCTTATCAGAAACACGTTTTGTAACGAAACTGGAGAAGCAAAAAGGAGCAAAATGAGGAAATGAATGTTACTTCTTCGTTTTATTTGCAGTTTACAGATGTTGGTATTTAATTCAAGAATCATTTTAATTTTCAAAATCAAAGGCATTCTTTTAGATCCATTGGACAATTGTCTCACTCTGGTTATCATAATCAAGTTATGACACTTGTCAGTATATACGGACCTTATAGAGATTATCCATTTGTTTTAAAATCAGTGCTCCATAATGAATCACAAAGCCTCCAAAATTTGAATAGTACTGTAACAATAAGGATCTTCTTTCTTGATCCCTATTTCAATCACCACAACTACCATCACATAAGCAGTCAAATGGCAAAAGACAGAGTTATACAGTCAAAGGACTTTAGAATTAGTTGATATATGGAGCGAAATATACTCAGATATAAAAAGAATTATCTTGAGTAGATCAAATCCTCCTCAATAAATCAGACTTCGGTTTTTCATTGTCTTTGACAGTTATCTGTTATCATTTCATCAACACCATCCCCTCCCACCACACACACAAAAACACACATACATTGCAAAAGCGTAATAAGTTACAGGACAAAGTAAACTCACCTTAATGAGGTATGACTTCGTGCCATCTAAAAGATCTAAAATTACGATCTCGTGGTATTAGATCTAAAATATGCTATGGGAATATCAAGGTTATGCGGGCCGCTGATCGATTGATTTTTATTTAATTTATTCGGCCATCCTATGAAATCTTTCGGGAATACCCAACGATAAATTCATTGGATACACTATAGCACTTACTGAAAATTAATTTCCGTACAGCAAAAGAAAGATGGTACGACGTCATCACCGTGGGTTCTCACACTACTCTCGCAGCGTGATAAAGGAATTGCCCTGATACGTGTGTCTGCTGATTCTTGTGAGTAAAGTCTTTTTTCTATGATATGTTTTTATTTTTGTAGGAATTGTTTTTCAATCAATGTACGTTGCATGTACAAGCACTGAATGTCATTGTCAACAGGTCTGAGCTATGGTGCTGCCTCAAAAGAGTTTGGAGCGCCGAAAAGTACACTAAAAGATTACGCTAAAGGAAGATCATGGCTGGGCAAAAAAAAAAAAAAAAAAAAAAAAAAAAAAAAAAAAAAAAAACTGGACAAAGTAACAGCATTCCCAGTGAAATGGAGAAAGGACAAAATTCATTGATGCTGCCCAATGCGACGTTCCGAAGACAGTCCCTCGTGTAAGTAGGCTTACTGGCTCGAAAGCTCAATCTCCAAATGCAATTCAAGAACGTCACATCCCATCAGAAGAGTAGTGGCACTCTGAAAGAAGGCGCCCTAAACGGACGATTCGTAGCCCGGAGACGTGCAGTACGAATTGGATGCGGGATGATCCCCACCCTCGTGCATACTTACTTCGATGACCCGGAAAACTTCATAACAAAGCATGAATTCGACTCCAGGCCCCACGTTATCTGGAACGCTGACAAAACTGGGCTGCCATTTCCCCTGCTGCAGCCAAAGTGATCGCGACACGTGGGAAAAAAGTGGGTGTATGCTAGGGCAGCAAACTGCGAGTGAGTGTGACAGCCCCCTAAATGCATCAGCTCCAATGACAGGTCCATGCCGTCCTTTTTCGTGGTGAAGGGAAGACCATGCGATCAGTCCAATCCTTCAGTCCAATCCTTCACCACCCATGATGCTCCAAAAGGAACCGTGTGGACCTTTCAACGAAATGGACGTATGGAAAACGCTCTGGGACTGGAGTGGTTACAGAACATATTTTTGAAGCACTGCAGTCCAGCCTGTCCACAAATGCTGATCATGGACTCACACAGGACAGGGTTGTCTTTGGATCTTTCAAAAAGCCTACAGACACAAGTGCACAGAATTTATGTCATCACACCCAAAGTGTACAGTAAACAAAATCACACGGCCTATGAATAATGCGACAGGTGATGACTCCTGAACTGTGTCAGAAGACCTTCCAGGCTACAGGCATATTTCCCACATCATGAACAAGACCCGGATTCCCCTGAGGCGTTTACCTCATCAGCGACCATGGGCCGAATCGAGCTGCCTGCAGCGGATCCTGAAACAAGGCCTGCGCTCAGCACTGCAGCAGTCACAGCCGCGACGTCTGTTCTGGCTGAGGAGCAGGCTGAAGTCTCCATCGGCACAGACACAGAAGCCTCCATGAGCTTGGACAGTGAAGCCCCCATCAGCATGGACATTGTGGCTGAGGCCCCCGTTTCAGCAGATGACCTTTTCACCCTGCCGATTACGGCAGAGGAGGTGGCATGACTGCACTGCAGACTTTCGTTGGAGGTTGAAGGTGGTGACCCCCATCTGCTTTGACCTCAAGACATTTGTGGACTCCTATTCGTTCACTGCAGTCTAAAACCTTGGCCCAAGACGCCCAACGAAGAGCGATGCCAGCAAAAAAAAACAAACAAACAAACAAAAAAAACACAACAACAACAACAACAAACAACAATAACAACAAAACAAAACAAAAACAAGGGACAGTGTGCAGTCATCAGCTACTGACAAGCGACAAAGTGTATAGAGCAAAAGTTGCCAAGAGAGAAGAAAAGGAAAGAGAGAGAAAGAGAAAAGCAGGCCAGGAAACAGAAAATAGAGAGAAGAGAGGGAGGTTAAGAACCTCGAAGATGCTCCTTGTCCCTGCTTCCAACCGTGCTTCCACCATTGCTTCCACCACTGTTTCCATGCCTGCTTCCATCCCTACTTCCAGCCCAGTTCCCACCCCTCAGCTGCTTCTACCCCTACTTCCATCCCTACTCCCATCCCTGCTTCCATCCCTCATCCCATCCCTACTTCTACCCATGCTTCCACCCCTGCTTCCACCCTACTTCTACCCCTGCTTCCATCCCTGCTCAAATCCCTGCTTCCATCCATGGTTCCAGCCCTGCTCCCATCTCTGCTTCCATCCTTGCTTCCACCCCACCTTCCATCCCTGCTACCATCCCTGCTCCATCCTACCATCCCTACTTCCATCCCTGCTTTCATCCCGGTTTCCATCCCTGCTTCCATCCCTGCTTCCATCCCTGCTTCCAGCCATGTTCCCATACCTGCTTTCATCCCTGCTTCCATCCATCCACTGCTGTCATCCATACTTCCATCCCTGTTCCATCCCTGCTTCCATCCCTGCTTCCATCCTGCTTCCATCCCTGCTTCCATCCCAGCTTCCACCCCTGCTTCCATCCCTGTTTCCATTCCTGCTTCCATTCAAATCCTACTTCCATCCCTGCTCCCATCTTTGCTTCCATCCCAGCTTCCACCCCTGCTTCCATCCCTGCTTCCACACCTGCTCCCATCCCTGCTTCCACACCTGCTTCCATCCCTGCCCACATCCCTGCTTCCATCCCTGCTCAAATCTACTTCCATCCCTGCCCTATCTCTGCTTCCATCCCTGCTCATATCCCTGCTTCCATCCATGCTTCCATCCCTGCTCACATCCCTGCTTCCATCCATGCTTCCATAGAAATGATGAGTGTCAGTGGCCAAGAGAGATAGGGTCAGTTGCAAATAGAAATAGGATCAGTTGCCAATAGAGATAAGGTCAGTGGCCAGTAGAGATGGAGTCAGTGGCCAGTGAAGTAAGGTCAGTGGCCAATAGAGATATGGTCAGTGGCCAATGGAGATAAGGTCAGTGGCCAATAGAGATAAGGTCAGTTGCCAATGGAGTAAGGTCAGTGGCCAATAGAGATGGGGTCAGTGGCCAATAGAGTTAGGCTCAGTGGCCAATAGTGATAGGGCCAGTGGCCAGAGATAGAGTTAGGGCAAGAGGCCATAGGGTCAGTGATAGGATAAGGTCAGTGGCCAATAGAGATAGGGTCAGAGGGTAGAGATAAGGTCAGTGGCCAATAGAGATAGGGTCAGAGACCAGTAGAGATAAGGTCAGTGGCCAATAGAGATAGGGTCAGAGACAGTAGAGATAAGGTCAGTGGCCAATAGAAAAAGGGCCACTGGCCAGTGGAATTAGGATCAATGGCCAATAGAGTCGTGTTCAATAGAGGGGTCAATGGCAAAGAGAGATTAGGGTCAGTAGCCAATACAGATAGGGGCCAGTGGCCAATGGAATTTGGGTCAGTGGCCAAGAGAATTCGGATCAATGATCAGTGTTCAAGATATAGGGTCAATGGCAAAGAGAATTAGGGTCAGTAGCCAATACAGATAGGGTCAGTGGCCAATGGAATTAGGGTCAGTGGCCAATAGAGATATGGTCCGTGGCCAATGGATAGGGGTCAGTGGCAAAAAATTAGGGTCAGATCAGTGGCAAATAGATATTGTCAGTGGGCAATGGAATTAAGGCGTCAGTGGTAAATAAGTACCGGGGTCAATAGTCAATAGAGACAGGGTCAGTGGCCAACAGAGATAAGGCTGGTGGCAAATAGATAGGGTCAGTGGCAGGTAGAGACAGCGTCAGTGGTAAATAAGTACCGGGGTCAATAGTCAATAGAGACAGGGTCAGTGCCAACAGAAATAAGGTTGGTGGCAAATAGACTGAGTCAGTGGTCAATAGAGACAGGGTCAGTGGTTAGTGGAGATAGGGTCAGTGGTCAATAGAGACAGCGTCAGTGGTAGTGGAGATAGGGTCAGTGGTCAGTAGAGGTAGGGTCAATTGTCAGTAGAGACAGGATCAATGGTCAATAGAGACAGGGTCAGTGGTCAGCAGAGATAGGGTCAGTGGTCAATAGAAGCAGGGTCAGTGGTCAATAGAGGCAGGGTCAGTGGTCGATAGAGGCAGGGTCAGTGGTCGATAGAGACAGGGTCAGTGGTCAGCAGGGTCAGTGGTCAATAGAGGCAGGGTCAGTGGTCGATAGAGACAGGGTCAGTGGTCATTAGAGATAGGGTCAATGGTCAATAGAGGCAGGGTCAGTGGTCAATAGAGGCAGGGTCAATGGTCGACAGAGATAGGGTCAATATTTAGTAGAGATAAGGTGACTGGTCAATACAGATAGGGTCAGTGGTCGATAGAGAGGGGTCATTGGTCGATAGAGGCAGGGTTAGTATTCGGTATAGATGAGGTCAAATGTCAATAGAGACTGGGTCAGTGGTCAGTAGAGACAGGATCAGTGGTCAGTAGAGACAGGGTCAGTCAGTCGTCAGTAGACAGGGTCAGTGGTCAATAAAGACCGGATCAATGTCAATAGAGACAGGGTCAATGGTCAATAGAGAAGGGTCAATGGTTAATAGAGATAAGGTCAGTAGTCAATAGAGACAGGGTC
>JADBJO010010830.1:20000-35000 GCA_016801955.1 Conus betulinus | reverse complement strand
TCTTTCTTGTCCTCTGAACCACAAAATACATTCATCATTTTGGCCTGTGACATTCGCAGTGTCTGCTGGGGGCATGGATGATGTGCAGTTTGGTGCACACACCTACAACTGGGATATTCCTTTCGCTTCTTCCTGTCCTGTTCAAGGGATGACATTACTTCCTCCTTCTTACGCATGTGCGTCAGGAAATGGGCGAGTGCCTTATACTTTCGTATGTGACCACCGGCAGGATTGTGGCGACGACAGTGACGAGTCATTCTGTGTCTTTTCTCCTTGTCAGGAGCACTATGTTCACAAGTGTGGAACCATTACACAGGTATAGTCAGACATGCACTTTTTAAGCCGACCAGTATTACCCATCATTAGATAAGTGAATTGTGATCTGTCATACATTTCATCGTTGTGTTCATACTGTATTTGATTGATGCTGAATACAGTGACTAATTAGGCTACAACATACTATTATACACTATATTAGTGAATATGAAAATGTTTTTCGATTTTAGGTTAACAATCCACACAAGTGTTTCAAAGAGATACGGATAAAATCAGCAAAGATTTAGTGTTTATTAGCCGCAGAGTGATGTGAAAAAGTATACAGTGTTATTACAAGCTCGTTACAATTGAAAGTAATTTACCATATGCTTAATTTTTGTGCATCATTCCATGACGATCAAATGTGAGAACTGATGGGATAATTTTTACAGTGCATGGGATGATTTTTTGCAGTGTTACACAACAGCGCAGTGGTGTGATGGTCAAGCAGATTGTGTTAATGAAGAAGACGAAAACAGGTGTCCTGTGAAACAAACAGTATCTGTCGGACAGAGATACCCCTCCCCTTCCTGTTGTCATTGACTTCACAAGAAATAGCACCACCATCATAACACCTCTCCCCACCGTGCAGGACAGACTATCGTCCTCCAGCCGGGTGTGTCCGGAGACCCACTATCAGTGCGCACACGAGGAGTTATGCCTGCCCACATTTACCAGGTGTTGTAACGGGTTTTACGACTGTCCAGACCATGAAGATGAAGAAGCTGACTGACTGTGACAGCTATATCTGCCCTGTCCATTATCGCTGTTTTGATTCCCAGGTTTGCGTGCACCCAAACAGGTGGTGTGTGATGGTATCAGCCAATGTCCCAGACAGGACGACGAGTTACTGTGTGATCTGCAGTGCCCAGAGCATTGCGTTTGTCACGGTCTGGCCTTCACCTGTCTGAGATCTTTCCCTGCTCATAGCTATCCTGAAGTACGGTACTTGAATGTGAATGGTAGTGGCATGAGAATGACTGAACTCTTTGCCAATAAAATGCTGATCTACCTCAATCTTGCGAATTGTCAGCTAACAAATATTTCCAACATAACGTTATCTAATCTAATGACCCTTGATATCAGCAGTAATAGACTTGTCAATATTCCTCTTCAAATTTTGGCGAGTAGTCTAACCCTGAAATCATTTTTCTTATCCAATAATCCTTTAACAAGCTTGTGACCGAGAATGCGATGGCATTTCCAGGGGTGAAAATGTTGGATCTGTCACTGACACGACACGTTTCAGCCTGGATCGCGCCATGGTCAGTCTGTTCCCTGGGCTTACCTTGTTGAATCTGTCACTCAGTGGCACCCAGATTGAAACTGGGCTAGGTTTTCAGCCAATGACAAAACTTCAAGTTCTGGACTTGAAGGGTTGTTCCATGTCAAGCTTGGACAAAGTTCTCTTCAGAAATCTGGACCACCTGCACACTGTGCATGCTGACAACTATAAAAGTTTGTTGCGCAGCCAGGCATCTTCCAAACATCAGAGACTGTCATGCACCTGCAGACGAGCTATCTTCTTGCCAGGATTTGTTGAAATCTAATTTCTACAGGATATGTTTGGCTGTTTTCAGCAGCCTGGCTTTAGTGGGTAACGGAATGAGCTTTGTGTTTCGCCTGTCCTCTCTGCGAGGGGGTAGTTCATTAGGTTTCAACGTCTTTTGTACTGTACCTGTGCATGTCTGACTTTCTGATGGGTGTTTATCTTGCATTGGTTGGTATTGCAGACAGACTGTATCAAAATAATTATATTTGGGAGGATGTGAGATGGAGACACAGTGTGCCATGCAAACTGGCTGGCTTTCTCTCTCTGATCTCTTGTGAGGTATCATCTTTTATCATTGCTTGATCACGTTAGATCGATTTCTTGTTGTTCGCTTTCCGCTCAGTTTCTTGCATTTCACAGAATGGAACGCACAACTGGCTTCTGTCCTGTCATGGATCGTGGGTTTTCTTCTTGCTGTAACTCCACTGTTGCCTGGTGTGGCTCACTGGGAATTCTACAGTCAGACTGGGATTTGCATACCTCTACCTGTCACCCAGAAACAGTTTGATGGTCACGATTATTCCTTTGGAATTATTATTGTCTTAAATTTTATCCTGTTTCAGGTCATTGTTCTGGGCCAGCTGGTGATTTATTGGTCTATACGATCTAACACACTTGCAGGAGACACAAGCAGTCAGCGCCTTCAGGATGCCAGCATAGCCCGCCGACTGTTCACTGTGGTCATATCAGATTTTCTCTGCTGGTTCCCCATCGGTTTTACTAGGACTTCTCGCCTTACAAGGTGTGCCTGTCTCTCTGGAGAGCTCAACGTCGTCATGGCTATCATTGTAATGCCGTTGAACTCAGCCTTGAATCCTTTTCTGTACACCATCAATCTGCTGCTGGAGAAACAAAAGAAGAAAAAAGAAGAAAGGCTTGTTAAGATGATAAAAATCTTATAAGTATTGAGTCAAATGATCAAGAATGGTATTGCGCGTAATTTGTATGCGTAGTTTTTGTTTTAACAAATTAATGTATAATACATCATTTTTTTAAAACGTAATTAAAAATGCGACAATTGATTTTTTTATTTGTAGTAAGTGAACATATACTACTGCATTATGGAGAAAGCAGGTTCTTGCTGTATTGAAGTTAAACCACTTCTGTTAAACTAGAAATAAAAATCTGTCCTTGAAAAAATCATTGGGACCTTCTGAGCAGCATGTGACTAGTGTGGTAGTTCACTCTGAAAATTCTTTCTTAACAATGTGCATGGAGGAGTAGATGGCTAATTAAGCTGTTTCCCTTCCCATTTTTATCGGATTTCTTAAAGCAAAGTCTATTCATTTATGACTTTTTTCTGTAAGGTGTTTCTTTGCTATCTGATAATGATTGCATATAAAGCTTATTTCTTTTCAGGTGTTGTAAAATCATTTAACATTGCATTAAAACCCACGTCCAGGTTCCCCAAGAAGGAATGGAAAAACAAGTTTACAACAGAAATTTCGTCTCAGGAATACTTATAAGTAAGTAAACGTTATATTTCACCTATTCTTTAGTCATGCTTGAATGGGAAATCCACCAATCGAGGAAACATTGTGGTCTAATCAGGGAAGCAGGTACAGATTTGCCTGAACAGATTGCTAGATCCTAAGCAAGCAACACACACACACACACACACACACACACACACACACACACACACACACCACACACACACACACACGCGCGCGCACACACACACGCACGCACGCACGCCCGCGGCACGCACCTCTCTCTCTCTCTCTCTCTCTCTCTCTCTCTCTCTCTCTCTCTCTCCTCTCTCTCTCTCTCTCTCTCCCCTACACATCCATAGATGAAGAACTACTCACCAAAGCTTTGAAATTTGCCAATAAACACACAGAAGTAACAGAGTCAGAAATGGAAATTATTTTCCACACCAAGAAAACCCTACCCCACAGCAGAAATGAAACTTGGATAGAAAAAAAAAAAAAAAAAAATTCTACATTTGATGTGACCATGAGATCGTACGATGGTGCCTAAACATGTGAACTAGTCGGACTATTCAAGCTATCCAACATCCAGAAACAACTTGGAAGACAGGTCGGTCTGTACAGAGATGACGGCCTCGCTGCAATAAACAATAATCCAAGAACTATTGAAAACAAGAAAAAAGAATTATGTAAAATCTTCAAAATCCACAACTTATAAGTCACAATAGAAGCAAACAAAAAGGTAGTGAACTACCTAGATATAACATTAGACCTCAATGACCACGTGTACAAACCATTAAAAAAAAAAACAACCAAAAAACAATGACATACCAATCTACGTAAATATCAAAAGCAACCACCCACCATCCATACTAAAAACAATACCCGATGGTATAAACAAGAGACTATCCAACCTGTCATGTAATGAAGAAGTATTCAATAATGCAGCAACAGAATACCAAGAAGCATTACAAAAAGTGGTTATAATTACAAACTACAATACGGACCAGACAACAACACGAGCAGAAATAAGAAAAACAGGAAAAGAAAGATCATATGGTACAACCCCCATATGACGGAAAAGTAAAAACAAATGTAGGAAAGGAATTCTTTCGAAATCTTGACAACATCATTCCCAAAAGAACACAAACTATTCAAAATATTCAACAAAAAACACCATTAAACTATCATACTCATGTATGCCCAACCTTAAAAACATAATTGACTCATCTAACAAAATGAAAAGCAACACAACAAAGAAGGGTGACGAAAGGACATCTTGCAACTGTACTAAAAAAGAACAGTGCCCCTTAAGCAACAAATACCTTTACAACAACATTGTATACCAAGCTACAGTAACATCAGAAAATGAAAAAAAGAAACATATATAGGGATTACTGAAAACCACTTCAAAACCAGATACGCAAATCATAAGCAGTCCTTTAAAAAAAAAAAAAATATAAAAACCAAACAGAGCTGAGTAAATACATTCGGAGACTTAAAGATAAAAAAGAATAGACTACAGCATATCACATATCATGGAAAATCATAAAAAGAGCAACTCCATACAACAATATTTTTTAAAAAATGCAACTTATGCTCCACAGAAAAATGGTTAATATTATGTAAACCCCACCTAGCAACTTTGAACACAAAAGTAGAAATAGTAAACAATTGCAGGCACAAATGGAAATCTTTGTTAGCACACCCCACCTGAACAGACCCCAACAAGAACCACAGACCACACGTGCTACGAATGAGATTGTCACGGAATCAGGTACCACACGCTACAAAAGAGCGACAGCGTGCACTGGGAGGACATCCTGATGAGAGCAAGAGGAAAGAGGCTCGAAACAAGCTTGTCGGTTTTTCTATGCTTCATTTTTTAACAGTATTTTTAACATTCAATATATATATATATATATATATATATATATATATATATATATATATATATATATATATATATATATATATATGTGTGTGTGTGTGTGTGTGTGTGTGTGTGTGTGTGTGTGTGTGTGTGTGTATCTCTCTCTCTGAGTGTGTGTGTGTGTGTGTGGTGTGTGTGTGTGTGTGTGTGTGTGTGTGTGTGTGTGTGAGAGAGAGAGAGAGAGAGAGAGAGAGAGAGAGAGAGGGGGAGAGAGAGAGAGAGAGGAGAGAGAGAGAGAGAGAGAGAGAGAGAGAGAGAGAGAGAGAGAGAGAGAGAGAGAGAGGGGGGGGGAGAGATCAAATCAAACATGTACCTGTACATGTACCTGTGGCTAGGGAACAACACATTAATTAGGTCATCCTAAATGCAATAAAAATAAGTAAATAGAAATGAACAGTTCGGCAGCCTCCACGAAAATTGTGGCAGTGTTTTTTTTTTTTAATTTTGGATGGACTATCTAGTAGAAATGCAATACTGTTACATTATTTTTACGTGTTATCTACCAGAAATATATCAACTTTTGTACTTTTTTCGCAAGGTATATAGTCAGCGGCAGATGTTTCAGGGGTGGGACTTGGTGAGTGGGGCTCTGCTTCCTCCTGTTTCTCTGCCTGAACAGCAGCAACTCTGTGCAATTTTACAACTTTAATGTCTCTGTACCCTGATGACACAAGGCAGCTTCAGCAGGGTCTTTCAAACAAAGGCAGCATGTTCGCAAGTGATGTGTTCATGTCGTTTCAGCTCTTGAAGTTGGCATCCAGTGTGTCCTTGTACCACATGAGAGATCTGCCTTGGTCATGCTGCCCCTGCTTCGGATGGCCATATCGAAGCAGCTCGGTGGTCTTGATGTTTTCCACGCGGATAGTATGTCCCGCCCATTCTAAATGACGCTTGATGAAGGTCAGGAAGATACTATACAAAAAACCCAAACACTATGCTACATCAACCGCCATCTTAAGAGCAGCCGATGAAAAAAGTAAATGGTTCCTTTAAAGGTCCAAACAGCATGGTGATATTACTGTTGGTTTGTTTTCTAAGACTTGCTTTGATTTATGAAGGGAAAAGACCTTTCGTTTATGTTGCTCCAGCTTTGGACCATTTTAGATGTAATACATCAGTCATAATACAACAGTCACTATATAAGCATTCCAGAACAGTGCTGAGTTTATGAGTTGATATATGTCAGTACGTACTGTGTGTATTCATTTGTTGCTGATTCGCTAACCAGCTGCCGATTTCACAGGCAACTACACAAAGATCTGACACACGTTCGGCAAATCCTGCACAGGTCACAGAATAGATAGTCATTTGCTCATCAAGTGAAAAGGCCAAAAGCTTTGCCTTCTACGCAAATCCAGCAAATTGGCGAATTAGGCACAACACATACACAAACACACGTATCCACCCACCCCCTTGCCACACACACACACACACACACACACACACACACACACACACACACACTCTCTCTCTCTCTCTCTCTCTCTCTCTCTCTCTCTCTCTCTCTCTCTCTCTCTCTCTCTCTATATATATATATATATATATATATATATATATATATATATATATTATATATTATATATATATATACCGTTGTGCTAGATTCACATATTTTGTATTGACTTTACCCACTAATTCGGACATAGTCGTTCTAACCCCAGCAACGTCTGAAATATTATGAAAATCATTTAGATGCTTTAAAGAAAAAAAAAAATGTTTGCTTTTGCAGGGGGCGGGGTTGGGGGGCGGGGGGGGGGGGGTCCTTGGGACACTACTACGAAACGATCTCTCAAACTTACAAAAGTTGGTTCAACTACTAAACGCCGTGTTGACTGTCGCCTTGTGGGGATGTGGTGTATATGGGGGTGAATATGTTCTCTCCCCACAAGTCTCTCTCTTCTCGACTTGGAGACACTCACAAGGATGGATACAATTCAAATAAATAAAAAGGACATTTTTATTAATCTAACGATGAATGATATGATTATGAACGTCGTGTGGATGAGAGTAGGATGATTTGATGAAAATGAGTGATGATGAATTTACAAAACACGCCGACAATGATTTGAAATAAATAAAATCACAAACTTGCGCCCAACGTTTCATTCACGCCACTTACAAATTTACAATGTATCTATGTGCGTGTGTGCTGCATAATTTTCGTGACACATTTTCTCTCTGCTTATCTTTTCTTCGAAGCCCGTTGTCGTGGTCGTGGTGCCTTGAGATCTCCGTTATCCACACTGGAATTCTTTAAGCACTGTCCACATTACTTTACAATTTTGCCCTTCTACTATCATATACACATTTGTTGCTGCACAATTAATAATATAGTCAATGCGCTTCGATGATCTTCCTGTCGAATCGTTTGTTCGCTGAACGTCTTCAGACGAAGATAAACTTGATTTCTTCGTTTTTCTTCTTGAGCACCGACATAGTTACAAATAAAATATACCGGCATGAAACACAATTATTATCTGTCCTCTTTGTTTCCTTCTGAAGCACCGATATAATAATAAACACAATATATCGGCACAAACACGAATATTAGCACACGGCTTACAGCACTGCACTGCCGTCCGGTCTGGTTACTTGTCTGATGATTTTAACGTCAATAAAAGAATCACATGTCGAGGGATAATATAGACGATGTTTACTTGATGAGTTTGAAGAATTTCTCCGGTAGGGCTCAATGGATCGATGAGGTGAATGTTATCGAAGGATCAAAATAGGTCGAAGGATAAATTAGGTGGAGTTCCAAAACAGGTGGGTGGATCAAATTAAGTGGGTGGATCATTTAGGTGGGTGGATCAATTTAGGTGGAGTCTGCAACAAAATTATATCTTCTTTTTTTAACGACCGAGCCTGGCCAATCATAAAATACAATTGCTCATGCACACACGCACATACATCAACACTATATCCCTAATGTGGCTCCATTCAAGCTTAGGCTAGTTCATAATCTGAAATACATAGAAACGATGTTAGTAAAAATGGTACGTCAGGTTCAGGCAGGCAGCCTCAGGCCTCTGCGCCCAGGAATCCTGTAAACAACACAACACGGATGATAGCAGCCATCGCCCAGCATCCTCGATTACCCTGCACATCGATAGGATTGGTAACTGTTCTACAAGATCGATACTAGCCTCAGAGACTCCCTACTGTCAACCACTAGGTCCGACAGTCGATATCCCTGTGACGTTTGGCCAACGACAATTTAGATCTCCAAGTGAAACGCAATACAATATGTTTTTAACAATCGAAAATCTTTAATTCCAACTTGTCGCCTTGCCATCTTGTTACCGTGCTAGAATAAGTCGTGGACGATGACGCGATCGCGATGACGCAACTTTAAAACGTGTGCCGATTACGTCGCACTTCCGTGTTCTAAAACGAAACCAAAACAACACGGAATAAAAATAGTATCATAACACTATCAAGGCCGTATGAACGTGACATTGACTATGGCGGTTCTTCTTCCTGCGTAGAGCGATTGTGGCATGTTACTTCAGTACAATTATTTCGCTGTTTTCTGTGCGTTTGTTGAAGGTTTTTTTTTTTTTTTTAACAAACATCTGGTGGAAAAACTAGAATAATGTACCGGTAGACTGTATGTCTGAAGCAGAGCTGACCCGTGGCGATAGAGGAGCGCACATTTTGCCCGAGAGATAAGTGTGTACGGTCGGTAGGCGCAATTGAAACATCAAAAGCAATTCAGACGTAAAAACAAAGCAAAACAAAAATAGAGAAGTTTTCTCATGCTGTCAGTTGGGAAAAGGTACAGCAATGATCCAGAAAGGACTTAATTCGGGAAACAGCTGCTTTCTTCTCTTATAGAAATCCCGTAAAGGAGCTTTCAGACGTTCTTTTACTATTCGAATTGTCTGCGAGACTCATAATTTTGGTTTTCGTCGCAAGCGCGTGAAAGTTAAATAGTTCTTTTTTTTTTCAATCAATCAGGAAAAAAGTATTTTTCCCCTTTAAAACTCTGTACATAAGAGCGTCTGCGTTCAACACACTTTTATAAAATCTTTGTTGTGTTTGCCTTTCAGGGAGATAGATTAGAGTTTATAGCAATTGGTGTGAGCTTGTGGTGCGTGAGAAGAAACATTTGTTCTTGACTGACTGATCATTAAATCATACTGTATAATCCGTCAAAGTCCTGTGTGATTTTTGACATTCTTCTCTACCTGTCGGGATAATGTTAATATGTAGTCAGGTTAACTAGGAAGATTGCCTGAGTAGGCTTGGCCTGTCGAAATTTGTCACTGAAAGTAAGATATCGCCGGAAATAAATAGATAAAAATATAAGTGGCAAACCCCTCCACAGCCTTTATAATGGGAACTTGCAGACATTTTTACGGCTGGAGTAGTAAAGAGAAGAAGAAGAGGAGCGGCAGTACATTGAGCCGCTTAATTTTGTTGAACGGTGTTAGCTTCGGCTGATTAATTGTGTATTTCTTAACTTCCTCAGTTTAATGCACTGTCGAGCTTGTGTTTCTCAGAGCTCAATACGCTTCGTTTCAATGTGTTTGGACTTGTTAATCCTCCTTTATCTGATTGTCACATTTTTCATTTCCTTTTATTCCAACTAGTCTAGCATCCAATTGTGGCCTCTTCTATTTTGGTTCTGTTCTTCTTGCCGTCTTCTGTTTCGTTTTCACCGCTAATATTTGTTTCATAAGGATGAATTATCAATGGACACCAGTCATTTTTTTAAGCGTCCTCCCCCCCCCCCCCCCCCCCCCCCCCCCCCCCCCCCTCCCAGGGTGTGTGTGTGTGTGTGTGTGTGTGTGTGTGTGTGTGTGTGTGTGTGCATCATGTGTGTGTGTGTGTGTATGTGCGCGCGCGCGCGCGTGCGTGCGTGCGTGCGTGCGTGCGTGCGTGCGTGCGTGCGTGCGTGAGTGCGTGCGTGGGTGCGTGCGTGCGTGCGTGCGTGTGTGTACGTGCGTGCGTGCGTGCGCGTGCGTGCGTGCGTGCGTGCGTGTGTGTGTGTGTGTGTGTGTGTGTGTGTGTGTGTGTGTGTGTGTGTGTGTGTGTGTGTGCGGTCGCGCGCGCGTGCATGAGACTTATATTTGAAACTATGTCAAGCAAACGCAGGATACGCCACAAGGAGCAACCACATGTTAAGTGAAGACGCTAAAAGTCGGTGCCACAATACTCAAAGCACTTCATACGAATATGTGACACTTTGCACGCCTGACATCGTAAACTGCATGATGTCACAACAGAAACTGCTGTACATTGCTGCATTGAAACATCCACATTTCGTACTTCCACACAAAAGCGAGGCGCACCCTTTGAACCAGTCCTCTGTAATGTGTGAACTTGTGTTGGAAATCACGCCTCCAAATATTACACTCAGGAGCACAGAACGGCGTAAGAACCTTCATGTTGTGAATGTCAGCTTTGTGTATCAAACTTGCTCTAGAAATAACTACGTAGTCCTTTACTTTGATAAAACACCACAGTGAAAGTAGCTACACACACAGAAGGAGTAAGTGGACAGGCTGTGAACCTGACTTCGACCCTCCATCTCTGAACCCAGAGAGACCTAACCCTTTCGATTTATTGAAATCCACTGAACGCGGTGGGTTGAGGGTCATTATGGTTGTCAATGACGTCACGAAAGACCACAAAGTAGAGATGAAAGTCACCAAAAGGGAAGAGCCTGCCATACAAGAGAAAGCTTGAAGTCGTGTCTTTCTCCCATCAGTTTGGTGAGTGAGGGAGCGTACATAACAAACACAATACTTTAACATTTCTGTCTTCTACATTTCCCAATCAGAAGAGGTAAACTATCTGACAGGTTTTCTTTATTGCCATGACACTACATGAACTGTTTACCCTTAGCAAACAAAACAAAACGTGTCAACATACGGGCAGTATAAATGCCTTTTCTAGGATACGGTGTCTGGAGCATTCATGTCCCCGTCCAATGTCGTGTTTTCTTATAATCTCATGAGTATTGTTAATTGCTGCGATGTAGTCGTGTGCAACAGGGTCGTTCCTCTCTGTGGTCAGTGTCCTACATTTTGGTCTGGGTGTCCACGGCTTTCGCTCCATGTATCTGTAACTTTTGTGGACAATTGCACTGAAATGTGAAATTTCTGCGTATGTTTTTTCATTAAAACATTTGAAAAAAAAAAAAACGCTGCAAATCCAGCCTACTCATCATCATCATCATCATCATCATCATCATCATCACATCATCATCATCATCATCATCATCATCATCATCATCTCATCATCATCCCTCTTATCATCCCTTATCATCCTCATTATCATCATCATCACCATCATCATCATTATCATCAGCAGAAGCAGCAGCAGCAGCAGCTTTTTCTTCTTCTTCTTCTTCTTCTTCTTCTTCTTCTTCTTCTCTCCCTTAACTTGGCGGGAAGTCATCTGGGCGCTGTACTGAAGAACAGTTCACTGCGTTCCTGTGGTACTGTCGATGATGTGTCAAGGCTTCGGTCAATGGATGTGTTTTACCGTCCATTCTGCTATGTTGTCAGCACATTTTTAAAGGGGTATGTGTTTTCGTTGTTGTTGTTTTCCCCCGTCGGCCTCCCTCCCTCAACAATTCCTTTGAGGATTCTTTCAACAGCACCACTGGATTTGTTACATAGCCATTCATGAAGTTATTGCTTTTTTGTTCTTTTTTTTTAACGAACGTCAGCAGATCTTAATATGGTCCAATGTGATGCTTGCTAGTTTGATGCACAGTACATTTCATTTACGATAGACACTTAGAATCTGCTTCCTAGATCCGCTATGAGGGTCTGTCCATATCTTGTATACATTTAGGAAAACAGAACACAGTAGCACACGGAAGCCTGGTTTCGTGTTATGTACAGATGTTATTGTCTTTCCATACAAGCTTCTGTCTGGACAACATCAATGTGGACTGTGCTATCCTTGAGCAGATATCTGGTTTGAATCCTTCATGGCTTGTGGTCGATTCCAGGGAGATGAAGTGTTCAAACGTTCCTGACTTCAGTCGATGGAAAGTGGTATCAATAGTGATGTGGCATCGGTGTCAGGCCACTAACTGGGTCTTCTCAGCGCTGATTTCCATGCCGTATGGTTTCACTGTTTCACCGGTCTGCTGGTGACTTCTTGTTCACTGCCTGCCAGGCCATCGATGTCATCTGCAAAGCGGATGTTTATGGTAGTTCTTTCTCCAATGCTGAATTTGCTGATGTTTATGGTAGTTCTCTCTCCAATGCTGAATTTGCTGATGTTTATGATAGTTCTTTCTCCAACGCTGAATTTGCTAATGTTTATGGTAGTTCTTTCTCCAATGCTGAATTTGCTGATGTTTGTGGTAGTTCTTTCTCCTGTGCTGAATTTGCTGATGTGACTTTTCTTCAAGTTTAGGTTTTCTCTCATTCCAGACTGCGTTATCATGCAAAGTTCGAGTAAGGTGAATTCATTACTACTGATACAACCTATCTTTGTCTGAACTGTTGGAAAGATCCATGTGAGACATCCTGCATACCTGGTACGCGTATTTCTGATTACCTGGCCAACGTCCGCCATCATCGACCCAAACCAGTTGCTTTGCACTTCAACCATCCCCAAGACAACATCAAACCATGTCAAAGTCCTTGCGCTTTGGCAATCACAGAGTGACAAGTCTGAGCGAACTATGCAGGAATTGCATCATATTGCAAGACTGAGGACCCTCTGCCCATTTGGCATCAACATTCAAAAAAGCATTTACATATTCACACCCACAACACCTACAGTACTTTCCACAGACAAACTACAGTACTATTCATTGTTTACCTCATGTATGTGTTACATGTATTGAGTCTTCTCTCTCTTTCGCTTACTACCTTCATTTTCTAAATCAGTCTGTTCTTCACCTATGCATCCACCTCTTTCCTTAGTCTGATTTTCTTTCATATACATAGTGTTCCAATTTAAAAGAGAGAGAGAGAGAGGAAGAACTTTCGCGAAATACATCATAGTGTAACCCGCCGATTTGTAAGCAGCGCCTATTTGTAAGCGCTTACAAATCGGCGCACATTGCATGACTTGTAAAACCGCCGATTTGTAAGCAGCACCGATTTGTAGAGCTCTTACAAATTGGCGGGCTAGGCCCCTGCCGAATTGTAAGCGCTGCTGCTTAGAAATCGGCGGGTGCTTTACAAATCGGCGGGTTAAGCCCCCGCCGTTTTGTAAAGTGCTTCACAAAACGGCGGGCGCTTTGCTTTCAGTGATTATTCCTGCAATGTTTGACTTTCTATTTCATCAAAATGGCGGACTGAAATGCGGGTGTGTGTGTGTGTGTGTGTGTGTGTGTGTGTGTGTGTGTGTGTGTGTGTGTGTGTGTGTGTGTGTGTGTGTGTGTGTGTAGTATATGTGTATGTATATCAGTTTGTGTATGTAAGCCTGTGCATATGTGTGTGTGGGGGGGGGGGGGGGGGGGGGTAAACAGTCTATTTCTTTTGCCGTGACTCACTCACACAATCAACTTTCGAAGTCGAAAGCAGAGGACATTGTTGACATGTTTTTATTCATATGTGTTCATTTCTGTAAACGTTACATGAACGACAAAGTGAACTAATTGTTTGTTTTAAATGCAATTTTTAAGCACATTTTACAGTTGATAATATAAACACAAATTTCCACACTCAAATGAAAACGAAATCGTAACTCAGCTAGAACTTTCTGAGATTTTTTCATCAAGAAGAAAACCATTGTGGGCCATTAGTAAAAGCTATAACGGTAAACTTAAACATCGGACATCATCCGTGACCCATAATGAACATACCTGCTAATTTTCAGAAATATCGGCTACGTACTCCCGGAGATATGCCATGAAGAGGAAAAAACCGTTAGGGGCCGTTATAGCCGCTAGTAACGGCTATAACGGTAAACTAAAACATGCCTACAAATTTTCAGAAAAAAACGGCTACGTACTTTCTTAGAATATTCCATAAAAATACCGTTATGGATCGTAATAGCCATTAGTAACTGCTATCACGGTAAACTGATCGTCGGACATGATCCATGAACCATAATGAACATACCTACAAATTTTCAGAAAGATCGGCTTACTACTTTCCAAGACATTCCATAAAAAAGGAAAACCATTATGGGCCGTTACAGCCGTTAGTAACAGCTATAACGTCGGCGTCATCCATCGCCCATAACGAACATACCTACACATTTTCAGAAAGATCGGCCAAGTACTTTCTGAGATGTTTCATAAAGAAGAAAAACCGTTTGTAACGGATATAACAGGGTAAACTAAAACATCGGGCATCATCCGAGACCCATAATGAACATACCTGCTAATTTTCACAAAGATCGGCCAACTACTTTCTCAGATAGTCCATGAAGAAGAAAAAACCGTTATAGGCCGTTACAGCCGTTAGTAAGCGGCTATAACGGTAAACTAAAACATCGGGCAATATTCGTAACACATAATGAACATACCTGCTTATTTTCACAGAGATCGGCCATGTACTTTCTGAGATATTCCATAAAAATGAAAAACCGTTACAGGCCGTTTCAGGCGTTTAGTAACGGCTATAACGGGGTAAACTAAAACATCCGGCATCATCCGTGACCCATAATGAACATACCTGCTAATTTTCACAAAGATCAGCCAAGTACTCTTGGAGATATTACATAAAGAAGAAAAAAAAAAACATTACAGGCCGTTACAGCCGCTAGTAACGGCTATAACGGTAAACTAAAACATTGGGCATTATTCCTGACCCATAATGAACATACCTACAAATTTTCAG
>JADBJO010010830.1:0-15000 GCA_016801955.1 Conus betulinus | reverse complement strand
TATCACATGTAACTGTGTTGAACAGGACTTTTCATTTTTTTTCACCTCAAAATCAGGATGCATACAGACTGAGAGCTACAGCCCGGACACCTACAACAGCTCTTTACTGGCAGACAAAGTATTCCTTAGAATCCCGGACAATCAATCCGTTCTAGTGAGTTTCCGTCACATGAACATCGACTGTAATGAAAATACAGTGTCTTTAACAGTGACTACAAGGGAACAGGAAAAAGAACTCTGGAGTCGTTGTTAACATTACCTCCCTTGCCAAAAGTACTCAGTGGTGTGCAGAAGATAGGCCTAATCGTACAGGTGAACGGAGGGACAACCCGTGCTTGTCCTTGGTCTGGCGTGGGATTTCGGATGATTTACAGCTTGCTGAAGGTCAGACATCTCTCTCTCTCTCTCTCTCTCTCTCTCTCTCTCTCTCTCTCTCTCTCTCTCTCTCTCTCTCTCTCTCAGCGAGCGGTGTGTGTGTATGCGTGTGCGTGTGTGAGGAGAGAGAGAGAGAGAGAGAGAGAGAGAGAGAGAGAGAGAGAGAGAGAGAGAGAGAGAGAGAGAGAGAGAGAGAGACCTGGTAATTTTTTTGTTTTCGTCATATTTATGTTGTAATTGCATTTTTCTTAAGTGCTTAGACCCCTGTGTTGGCGATTAGGTGCTGTACAAAGGAACAGCAGTACTATTTGCAGCAGCAGCAACAGTAGTAGTAGTAGTTGTAGGCGGTGACAGTGGCGCTGGCGGTGATCTAAATAGTTCTCGTAGTACTAATAGCATTTTGGTTCGAGACCACTTTCACTTTAGTTCTTTTATTTTCTTAACTTATTGCGGCACTGCCTCCCACGTGTTTGGAGTATTATTAATTTCTCCCGATTGTGAAAGAAAGAGGCTTCATATTTCACATTGTAATTAATTTTTGTTCAAAGGAATGTCATAGTATATGCATGCACTTCTGTGTGCCTTTACTGTAAGCTGTTCTCACTCGCATTATCTTGAACACGGGTGTTTCTAATCAAATAAGATTTATTTTCATTGAGTTTATACACAACTTATGTGTTTAAGGTAGGTTATTCTTTATCCATTTCTCTGTGAATAAAGTATGTCAGTGTACGAAATGCCGAGTTTCATTTGGTGGATTCTTCACATATCTGGTACTAGAAAGTCATTTCTCTTCGATTTAATTGTGTTGCACAGAGTGTCTATGTAAGAGGTTGTCGATCTTATCATCCCATACCAACTAGAATTCACACTTCTGTATGTCCTTGATCATAATGTCCTGTGGATTTGACAGAAGCATTTACAGGTAAACAATCTTTGAAACGATGATTTCTTTCACAGATGCTATTCTGGCAAAGGTGTTATTATTCTTCATACCCATACTTTCGCTCTTTATTTCTTTCGAATCCAAAGAGTTTGTCTGCCCAGCTTATTTCTTTCATGTTTGAAAGGTCATTAGAAAACGATGGTTAGGTATTTTAAACCCGTGTACATTCAGTTTTATTTCATTATAACTCATTTGTGTTTTTCTCTTTTTCTTTTTTTTTTTTTTTTACAACCAAGCTTAAGTTCAAAGACTTTGTCCATGAACTGATGCAAGACTGAAATAGCTTCCAGTTAATTAAGTATCTAAAACGACTTGTCATATGAAAGTATTTCTCCCTCTTAAGTAAAGGTGTTGTTGTCAGCAAAGTGATATATTTTACATTCTGTGCCTGCAATTTCATAACTCTAAAGTCAATAACAGGAAGCGTTATGGGCAGCAATGGCAAGACTGACCATCGGCCAAAAGTTAATCCACACCATCCAGAAACTGTGGTCTAAGGCTACCAGAACAGTGTGCTGTTGAATAGTGATTCCACACTTCAGTTGGAGTTCGTCAGGGCTGCCTTCTATCTCCTCCACTTTTCAACACGTTCCTAGAGTGCATTATGACTGATGCTCTTGAAATCCATGTAAACGCAAAGACGGGTGGAAGAACACTTCCGAACCTTAATTTTACGGATGGTATCGATGGTCTGGCAGTCAGTGAACAAGAACTCGTCAAGCTTTTTCAAAGACTGGGTGGATATTAACAAGATATGGTATGGGGATTAGGGCTAGGAGACCGAGTTGATGGCAAGTCATAATGCTTCCGTCAAAACCAATATAAAGTCCGTGGACAGGAGCTAGAAACCGTTCAACATTTCTCTTACCAGGAATCTCTCATTAGCATTGAGCACCCAAACCACAAATCCTGTCAAAGGCAGACAATATCGGCACTGTCCTGTCTAAAACATATACGGAAGAACTACAACATCTCCATGAAACTCATGATCGGGTTCCTGCTGCACTAGTATATTTCATCTTCCTGTGTGCGTGCGAAACATGAATCCTCGCAGCGGATCTGGAAAGAAGAATTCAAGACTTGGAAATGGGGGCTACTGCCCTATACTAAAAGATACAAAGGTGTGTCAAGCTCATCAAATGAGGTCTGTTGATATCACTTAAGAAAAGAAAAGATCGTGATTGTTTAATTTTGTTAGTAGTGATAAAGATCCACTTTTATAGACCATATTAGGCTGCGATCTTTTCAAATATTCCGTGGATTTATTTTCTCTAGGTATGTAAATAGTAGTGTCTTCCGTTTTCGAAATCGATATTTCTCCGATCCCTTCAAATATCCTTCATCTAAAGAACATGAAACAAACCATGCTTAGATGTCGCACGACAATTTTTAGGAAAATAATCGGTCTGTACGTAGACATTTATCCTTTGGCGTATTTTCCAATTGTTTCATGCCTCCTCTACTGGTATGTCACCTTCTTCATTTCCACATTTTGTCTGTGTGAATTTTTTCCCTTTTTAGTGTAGGTATTTACGTCGACTTCTTCTTGTCCATAGTTCTTCATGAAAATACTGAGTTCTTATCGCAAACCACCCAGTATCTAACAGGACCTTGTCTTGATTTGTAATATATTTTGCTCTGAACCAAGTCACAAAAATTCTCTTGATAGGTCAATAAAATCCAGATGTACTCAAAATATTCCATATTTCAGGTATAGTTCCCGAAGAAGAAAAAAATGGAGCTGTTGAGGAAATAATGAAAATGGCACGTATCCCACTATTCCTTTCACGATTCCACTAACACCAATCACGTGATTGTAGTACTTCATAGTAACACTCCGTCCACTAATTATGATAAAAAAGAGAAAAAAGTCGTAGGAGATGTACGCAACAGGCAACTCTAGCAGTAGCAGACAATGGTACAAACTCTTTCGTCCAAGAAAAAATTATGGAAATTCTACTGAAACGATTAAAGCAAACTGAATGGAAAGGCCGATGATGGCCAAAAATTCAGGTTGCGTTGTTGGATATCTTTCCGACAAATGATATTGACATCTTAATGTGTGCTGCACTTACTCAATGCTTGTATTCATTGTAGTACACTTCACACTCTTAAAGTCACCTTGAAATGAAAACCTAATTTCTGATCAGGAAGTCTAAGTTACTAGTAGGATTACGGACGTCGTAAGATGTTGTCTTTTGAAAGCAAGTAAGCTTGAAATAAAAAAAAAAAAAAAAAGAAAAAAGAAAAGAAAAAAACAAACAAAGGTTCAGGCGGGCAGGAGATATTGGTGATATGGATACGGAGCGTACCTTTTCTGTAGGAAACGTTTGAGTCCAATGAGATCTGTCTCGTGGGGTATATTGGTGTGCAGTGTGATCACGTCCATAGTAAAGAGATAGTATGAGGAACCAGAGGCAAAAGAAGTCATCAAAGCAGTCGTATAGAAAGATCAGTGTGTTGGGTGAAAGTAGTAAAAGATGGAGCTATTTCTGACACGTTTTAAAGAGGATGTAGCAAAGGATCTCTAGGAGACTGATTACATTTACTTAAGAGAATGCCCGAAAAAGTCAGCATTGTAAAAATCGATTGCTTCTAAGTACAGATTTATTATGTTATCAACGTTCTGTACTCTTAATCCATTTCAAAAGGTTAATGGAACTTCAAATTTTAGTGACAGGATGTTTGTGTGTGTGTGTGTGTGTGTGTGTGTGTGTGTGTGTGTGTGTGTGTGTGTGTGTGTGTGTGTGTGTGCGTGTGCGTGCGTGCGCACGCACATGTGTTTGAGTGTGTGTATGTGTGTGCCCCCATCTCTCTCTCTAATCAGCCTCTTTTACTTAGCGACACTGCCGATTTTTTCATCTATCTCCACCAGCCTCCCCAGTGATGAGTTGTACCGGACCAAGGTCCAAGTCAACTGTAGCACCCTGAAACTCATCATCATCACTGTCTTTTACACTACAGGTACTGTTCTTGTACAGGAAAACCTGTGCAAGAAATGGCTGCGGTATGAGTTCGAATCACTAATCCAGGTGATTCGAACAATCTTCTCATTAACCCGCTAAGAGTCCCATCCCAACCTCAACAAGGCTGTCTGCGACAACCTGTCTGACCTTCCCCTTCCCTCCCTGAAGACACTCCCTTCTGGTGGCCTCTCCACCCAGGACATCCCGTCTCCCCATGGACCTCCTCATCTCCCCAGATTGCATTTGCTGACCAGCCCAACCACCATCCCTCCAGCCAGCTGTGATACCACTCCGTCCCAATCCACATCCTCGCCATGCACAAAGCCTGCCCCTACGGTCCCGCTACAGTCGCCCGAGGGAAACATGCACACACAGTTCACCCCAGTACTCACCCATAAATACTCCACATATTCCAAGAAAGCAGAAACGAAGCTCTGCTCAATCAAAACATGAGCATGCAAACACCCAAACAAAAGAAAGCCAACCACCTACCCATTCCGATGTGAAAATATCACGCCCACCCTCTTCTACAAGCAACGCAAAAGCGGCACGCAGCTTGCGTCCTCAAAAATCAAGCAAACCACCACGCTATTCCTACGCCTACAAATGTAACCCAGCAGTACAAAACCTCAAACAAAAAGTCAACAATCTGGTCAAAACTATTGTCAGAGGTTCAAAACTCTTGCACTCTCACACCAGAAGTATTCTCCGATTAAAAGTAGAAAACAGCCACCTGAAATCTGAACTCAAACACCTCAAACCAACTCAGTTTATACCATACCCAACCCAAAACCAAACCACACCATCTGGCAGCCATACTGATTCTGCTCTGTCCGCGCCTTTCCCACCTCCAGCAAGTTCTCCATGCTGCTCCACGTTAATGAAAATGGGGAGCATGAGGTTCAGAACGACTCAGAAACAGACACACACTCTGATCAAGCCACAGTGCAGACACAGTCTACCACTACAAATGTCCCCCACAGTCCAAACAAACCCACCCAGAATATCATCTCAGATAAAGACACTGCTACTCAGGCCACTGACACAATGGGCTGGAAAACAGTCCACAACAGAAACCACCTCCACAGGAACAACAAAAACATATAGTCAAAGATAGTGGTTAATGATGCAACTCAAAGCAGTCAGGGTCAGACTAGCAGCAACAACACATTATCACCTCGTCAGCTCCTTGCACAACTACGGGTTGACACCAATATCTCAAATGTCATTATAGGTGACTCAGCCATATGAAACATTACCCCAAGCCTCCTATTCTACAAAGGTAAGGGCCAAAAATCATCAGTGTTCAAGGTCTCACTGTCGATGATCTTATTTATTGCCTTAAACACACTCCACGCAACAACACGCAGCAAATCGTATTACACATTGAAATAAACACGTGGAAACATACATCAATCACGGAAAACACGTGGGCACAGCTGATCAAAAACATCAAACATGGTTTCCCCCAGGCTAGGCTATTGGCTTCCTCCATCATCATCCCCCCCCCCCCCCCCCCCCCCCCAATGGGACAGCACCCTCTCAAAAAGACCGTCCATCTCTCCAACTTGACCCTCACTAAAGTGTGTGCCAACGAAAACATTGTATATACTGACCACACCTCCATTTTTTCATCACCAAAAGCAGAGCTCCAAGCAAGGACATGTTAACCGATCCCCTCCACCCCAGCCCCCCCAAAGGCACAGACAGGTTGGCGTACAGCCTCAAATACGCCGACCCAAAATACTGCAGACAACCTCTGCTGAGGACGCCCATTATAAGACCATGTGGCGAGAGCTGGATGCAGTCCTCGCACCCCCCGATCTCCCAGCTACGATATGAACACCAAAGAGACACTGGTCTCACTTGGTGTTCATTACTACAGCAGCCCTCAGACCTCCATCCTGCCCCCGGTTCTGCAGCCACCTACAATGCCTGGAACAACAGATGGGTATATTCCCATCCTCCATCCCTGGCGAACCGACATCCAGCTACCCCGGTCTCATCCTTGACAACCCGGCGTCCAGCTACCCATCCTGCATCTCCGGTGACCCAACATCCACCTTCTTATCTTCCACCTCTGGCGACCCGACTTTCAACTTCCCATATTCTGCCTCCACCCTACAATGTGTGTTCTCGAGACTCAAGTGTGAGATATATCCACAGTGTGTGTGTGTGTGTGTGTGTGTGTGTGTGTGTGTGTGTGTGTGTGTGTGTGTGTGTGTGTGCGAGTGTGTGTCTGTGTGTGTAAATGCGAGCGCGCGCGCGCGCGCGCGCGTGTGTGTGTGTGTGTGTGTGTGTGTGTGTGTGTGTGTGTGTGTGTGTGTGTGAGAGTACAAGCGCGCGTACGCGCGTTCGTGTGAGCGCAAATTTATGTGCAAGCTCCACTATGTTTAATACAAGTTCCACAAGTTTAAATACACATACCCTCACCACTCCATCCCCCCTCCCCCCCCCCCCCCCCCCATCCCTTCACCTTCCTTTCCTATTTTTTTGTTGTTGTTTGTTTGTTTTTGTTTTTGGTGGATTTTTTTTAATTTATTTTGGTTTTTTTTGTTTGTTTGTTTGTTTGTTGTTGTTTGTTTTTTTTTTCCCGAACAAGTATTTCAGATGGTCTACTCATGGACATTGAAGATGTGTGAACACACATTTATTTTTGTTTTTGTTTGTGCTCAGAACATCGATTATGTTCATGGTGCTACACTTCCAATCTACCAGCGTGTGAAGGTGAATGTCATTGTAGACTGACATTGCAAACTTTGAAGTGAGGTAGGCGGCTCGTACAGGTGCTGTCGTTTTGTGGACTGAGAAGAAACTTTCGGCCAACCTCCTGACTTTGGGACCAGGACTACTTCCTCACCGCCCGCAGACTGTTCGTGAATCACAGATATAAAAAAAAAAAACCCTGTTTTTTCTTTTCTTTTTGGTTTTGTTGTTGTTGTTTGTTGTTTGTTGTTTGCTTGTTTATTTGTTTTATTCTTTTGTTTTTTGTCTTTTTTTGCTTTGTTTCCCCTTTTCTTCATCTACACTCTTTAAATCTGCTCTAAAGTGAATTGTGCTCATAGTACTCATCGCATCCTCTTTATTTGCACCTCTGTAAACATTTCGTGTGTGTGTGTGTGTGTGTGTGTGTGTGTGTGTGTGTGTGTGTGTGTGTGTGCGTGCGTGCGTGTGTGTTATCGCCATTCATCGCTTTAAGCTTAATACTTTGTTTTCTTTCTTTCTATTTGTTCGGCATCGTGCTTCAACAATTGCTCTTTTTTGCTGTTTGTTGTTTTACTGGCTAACTGAATTTTCTAAAGATACATTCTGTTATCTGTTTTAGGCATAATAGTTAACCTTTAAAATTCTTTCTGTGCGTTTGTCATTATTGTGTGTTATCCACAAACGTTACTTTTCTCACCTGTATTCTTTTTTTTTTTTTTTTTTTTTTTTTTTTTTTTGCCTATAACTCTCTGTGTCTGTTTTTTTTAAACTGTCTTCCTCGTCGATTTGTGCCACTGTTCCCTTACTACCCATGCCTTCCCATAATCCCTCTGTCCCAGGACTTAAAAGTTGGACATCTCAATGTCTATCATTTATTTAATAAGGTCCATGAAATCTCATCACTCTTAAAACAGTCACACCCCATCCAGTACAAGTATTTGGCGTAAGTGAAACAAGGTTAGACTCTCGCATCACAGATAACCTTATTAGCATTCCTGAATACAACATAGAATGACGCGACAGTGATCAACCCCAACATACTGGCCTTACCGTATACATTCATCAATCAATCGCCAACATTACCCGACGCAGAAACTGATCTTGAAACTAATACTGTCGAATGTATCTGGATTGAAATAAGAGAAAAAAACACCCCCAAATCACCGCCATTAATAATCGGACATTTACATAGAAACCCATCTTCCATACGAATGGTACGACAACTTTGATGGATTGGATCTGTCACAAAAATTCAAATATACTACTGTTAGGGGACTTTAATATTGATATGTAAAAACAACAACCAGCTTGGACAATATCACTTAATGCGCTCCATCAGTTAGTACAAACCCCAACGAGAATAACTAAAACAACTGCGACTCTTATTGATCATGTATACACTAATAACAAATCTGCAATACTAGATGTTTCAGTGGTACATTCTGGTATTAGTGATCACTGTCAAGTCTTCTGTACGTGGTCCGTAAGGCTCCCAAAACCACCACCCAAAGGTCACACGACCATCCAAAACCGCTCTTTCAAAAAGTTTAATGAAGCAGCATACCTCTATGACTTAAACATTTCCCCATTTCTTTTAACTTATAATTACTCAGACGTCAATGACGCACTGTCCTGGTACCAAACATTCCTCACCATCATAAATAAACACGCCCATTACATCAAAAAAGAGTTAGGCATCCGCAGATGAACCCGTGGTAAACACCAGAATTGCTGCAAATAAATGGTACTACGTGACCAACTCAAGGCAGCAATTTGTTTGACGAATACAAAGAGCAGAGAAACTTTGTTTCAAACGAAGTTGAAAAAGCCAAACGAGACTATATCAGTCAAATGATAACGGATGCAAAATCCACAGCGCCAATGTGGAGGGCAATAAACGCTATTGTACGCAACAAGCGTACAGATTCACAAAATTCAAGCACAAACATCACCCTAGACAATTTTAATACCCATTTTCTGTCATTATCCAGATACCCTTACTCAAGCTTCACAGACTATAAGAGCACCAAATGAATATACATGCCCGACTTCCCTAATATCATTTTGCAAACAAAAACTTGGATCAGTAACTCAATCAAAATTCCCCTTCTTGCTGTACACGAAGTAGGCATGCACACAGCGCAATTAAAAAATAAAAAATCCATGGGTCCTGATAACATACCCGCATTTCTTCCAAACTCGCTCTACTACCTTACATTGTTGAGTCTCTTACATAAATATATGATTTATCCATTGAAACTAATGTTTTCCCTCAGGCGTTCAAAAACGCCAAAGTGATCCCCCTTCCAAAATCAAATGATTTGTCGGATCCAAATAATTTCAGACCTATATCCTTACTATCGGTTCTATCCAAACCCCTTGAAAGACACATACACACACGCGTATCTCAGTTCATGGAGAAAAACAAACTATTTCACCCACTCCAATCTGGATTTCGATCTAATCATTCCTGCCACACAGCATTGACACGAATGTGTGACTCGTGGCTTTCAAATATGAACCAATCACAAATGACAGGGGTTTTTTTTCTTGACTTCAAAAAGGCGTTTGATCTTGTTGATCATTCCATTCTTCTAAAGAAACTATCTGTCTACTTGAACCATACCCCAACAATCTCATTATTCCAATCATACTTGAACGATAGGACTCAGTATGTGGTGCTTAATGGCAAAACCTCCGCTTCAGACTTTGTCAGACGTGAGTCCCACAGGGGCTCAGTACTAGGCCCCCTACTATTCTGCATCTTCATCAATGATTTACCATTGTCCGTATCAGATGAAAAGGTCACGACAGATTTACTTGCTGATGACTCGTCGCTCCAAACGAATGGTAGTGATCTACAGACAATAGAAACTTCTCTCCAGGAAAGTGTAAACGACGTGTCAGACTGGTGTCATTTAAACTCAACGGTCATACACACCAGCCAAAACCAAAATCTATGATTATAGCTACCCGCCAAAAACACTAGTTGACTCCTCTTTGCCTAAAACTTCAGTTGAATGGCACTTCTATCGAGCAGGTAGATGAGCATCGTGTTTTAGGGTTAACTATAGATAAAGAATTGAAATGGCAATCTCATCTCAATAACGTATGCAAGGTAGTCTCAAAACCCCTTTTTCCTGTCATCTCTCATTAAAGCGCTACGCCAACACTAATGTCCTTAAATCATATAATGTCACGTATCAATTATGCTTCAACAGTGTGGGACGCAAGTAGTGACGTCCACGATAAAAAGCTGAATTATCTCCATAGACGTGAAGCAAAGCTACTCCATCCAGCTGTATCACTAACAACAGACGAAAAAAACTAAAAGCGCTGAACATACTTCCTCTGAATAGGCAGTTTGGAATTCAACAAGGCATCATTTATGTTTACAATTTTGACAGATACAATGCCATGTTATATCAATGCCCTTTTTACAAGGTCGAACAGCTTTTCTGCTCGACGAAATTCTTTCTTCCCTACCCACGCATTGATCTATACAAAACAAGCCTAGCTTACTCTGGACCATATGTCTGGAAACTTACTTCTACCGAATCTTAAAAAAAACATGAATACTCTAAAACTTTTGAAGGAACATTTGCATAAACATTTTATGTCTCAGTAATTAAGTTATTCGATTACAATCATTAGCGCCCATTCGCAAAGCCTTCTGTGAACCATACTTTGAATAAATTGTCTAAACATAAAACCTACTCCGTTAAAATCGCTCATCCCCACACCCATTCTGTCTACCATCCCTTTTCTCCCCCCCCCCCCCCCCCCCCCCCCACCCCCCCACCCATTCTCTCTTCCCCCCCACCCTCTTCTGACCTCTCTCTGTGTAGTTTTTTGTTTGTTTGTTTGTAATTTGCCTTCTGTTTTTTACCATCCCCCCCCCCCATCTCATTAGTGCTTTTATGAATAGTTTGTTTTATCATTGTAGAATTAGATTACCATGTTGCTATGTTGAATTGTCAGTATGAATGATATATGCTGAAATAATGTATGCATGACAAGGACAGATTATAAGACTAGGCTTTGGTCTAAAATCTCCATCCTTGTATATTAAAGATCAATCAATAATTAATCAATCATCTCTCTCTCTCTCTCTCTCTCTCTCTCTCTCTCTCTCTCTCTCTCTCTCTCTCTCTCTCTCTCCAGCTAGAGGTGTGTGTGTGTGTGTGTGTGTGTGTGTGTGTGTGTGTGTGTGTGTGTGGTGTGTGTGTGTGTGTGTGTGTGTGTGCGTGTGCGTGTGTGAGAGAGAGAGACAGAGAGAGAGAGAGAGAGAGAGAGAGAGAGAGAGAGAGAGAGAGAGAGAGAGAGAGAGAGAGACCAGACAGACAGACAGACAGACAGACAGAGAGAGAGCGATGATTGATCCGGTGAATTTTTTTTTCGTCATATTTATGTTCTAATTGCATTTTTGTAAAGTGCTTAGAGCCCTGTGATGCCCGATTAGGTGCTGTACAAAGGAACAGCAGTACTAGTGCTGCAGCAGCAACAGTAGTAGTAGTTGTTTTGTTGTAGGCGTGATGATCGTAGTGATGGTGGCGTTGGTGGTGATCTTAGTAATACTCGAAGTACTAATAGTATTTTGGTTCGAAACCACTTTCACTCTAGTTCTTTTATTTTCTTAACATATTGCGGCTCTTCATTCATTTTCCCGATTATGATGAAAGAAGAAAGAGGCTTTATACTTCACATTCTAATTTTGTTAAAAGGAATGTCATAGTATATTCATGCACTCCTATGTTCCTTTACTATAAGTTGTTCTCACTCGCATAACTTAAACACGGTTGTTTCTAATCAAATAAGATTTATTTTCATTGAGTTTGTGCACAATATGTGTGTTTTAGGTAGGTTATTCTTTATCCTATTTATCTTTGTATAACTTATCTCAGTGTACGAAATAACGGTTTTCATCCGGTGGATTCTTCACATATGTCTTGTGCTGCAAAAAGGTCTTATTTACCATCATTGTTATAAACAACTGTATAATATGGATACTAATGGAAGTTCGTGCCCCCTTTTACTTTACTTCTTCCACATTTGCATCATGTCCCACATGCAATTTTAACTTCTTTCAAAGAAATAGAAGTATAGAGGAAAGAAAAGAATGGCCGTACCCCCCAATTGAAAATAATTATTTACTTTTGGAGGACAATACCATGATAAATGACACAAATTGCAAAACTGCATAAAAAACTGCGCAAACACGAGAAAAAGCGGAAACAAAAAAAAAAAAAAAGCGTTACGTTTAAAAAAGCCCGGAAACAACACTCGAACGAAAAGGGGCAAAGCACATAGCACCAAGTGTGAAGTAACGCAATTTAAATGCCACGCAACAAACAAGCCAAGAAATTTTTCGGCAAATAAACACTTCCTTCATCTTTCCTCACAAGCAAAACAATAAACACAAGTAACAAACATTAACATGCGCAATACTCCCCAATGTGAAGCCACAGTGCTGAATGAAGTTGAAAGAGGGACAGTGAGATGGGTGATATGTGTTCGCGGGAACCGGCACTAGAAAGAGGGTAAAGAGTTTCGTTAGCGCGACCGAGAGAGAGAAACATGGCACGAGGAAAGAGGGTAAGTGAATCGAATGAAAAGAGCTTATAAGAGATGAGGCGAGAGCTAAATATAGATAAGAAAGATATATGAAAGATAGAGAGAATTAGTAAAAGTAGCCTCGAGGGAAGAGTTAGAAGTAGAGATAGAGAGAGCCAGGGAGGTCTAGGAGAGTGGTCGGGGGTCTAAGGTGTGATTGTGGTGTATAGTGTGTTTGTTCATCATGAAAGAAATGGAACAAGAGAAAACACAATAATGAAAATAAAATATGCACCAAAAGCATTGTAACGCGAAAAGAAGGGGGGGGGGGGTGGGGGGGTGGGGGGGGGGGGAGGGGGGTGTTTGTGGGGGTGGGTGAAGGGGTCAGCCGTCCTTCATCACCCAACCCATCTCCTATCATCTGAAAATCTTTTCTCCCTCCTAAGCGACGGTGTTGTTGTCAACCAAGTGAGATTATTTTACATCTTCTGTGCCTGCGATTTCCAATATTTCCCATGAAGATTGATGGGTCAAGATCTTCGTATTCCTGCCCTTATATATGATCTTCCGTGTGAAAATTCCATTATATGGATCCAAACATGACTATACTTGACTCATTATTTCTTGGCACAAGGGAAATCTTTCCACGTTCAGCTAGTACTGTCAATTTCATTGCTTTCTGTGTACGCCTAATAACATGTCTGCAAAATTTTATCATGTACGTACTTTCGATCGGACTATTGGATATAGGTATTTATGATAAATGTCGACATTGTAATTTGCTTTTTTCCAAACATGTGGGGGTATCTTTTTTCCGTAAGTGAAACCAAACTTCGTCGGCATATAGCATAACTGGTGAAATCAAAGCATCAAAGAGTTTGGCTATTGATGATACAGTGACAGGTTCTCCCTTTAACTTTTACGTAGTAAGGAATGTACAGCTTTTTTTTTTTTTTTGTACCCTCGTTTTTGCCTAGATGGATCTTTGAGCTCCTATGTAATGAAAGGCGCTCTCCCCTACTTTTATAAAAAAAAAAAAAAAATTGCCTAAATACGGTATTCATTAAGTTTACTGTCTCAAGAGATCACTCCACATTTATGCGGTTGAAAAACTTTTGAAATCAATTTTTATTGAATATGAACTTTTTGTTTTTAAAAATATCTTTATTTGTGATTCATGCCCCATTCTGTAACTATATAATTATGAAGTTGATTAAGGTTTTTGTTGTAATCCCGATTTGTGGTTTGACAACATAACATGTCGTCAGCATATAATAAATGCGATATTCGCGTTTCATTTCAGCTTGTTTAGAACAGGAGAAGCATTGTTATCAATATAGTTTGAAATCTATTTATAGAAGAGATTAAACAGCGTTCGGGAAAAAGCGAACTAACTGCCTTGAAGAAGTCGCTTGTTTGAACAAAACCGGATCTTATTTTGTAAAATCCATTACGTTGATTTTCCACAACCCCATCGCTTTCTGTTTACGTATCTTTTATCCCCTATACCCAAATCTGCCCTTTCTTACCTATATGGTATAAGTTTTCAGAAGTAAAAGCGTCCATGGGCCATATTCTGTCAAATTGCCTTTTTCTTTCTTTCTTAAAGTCTACAAAACACCATATGTCCTCTTTGTGCCCCTGTCTGGCCTGCCCTTTTTCTTTTTTTTGTTTTTAAGTCGTCTGGCCATTCTTGTTTTTTTTTGTTTTTCTTTTTTTTTTTGTTTTCTTTTTTCCTCCTTTTCTTAGTTCACGTGTCAAATGATCTTTTTATTAAAAAAAGGATAATTCTGATCTGTTTGTTCCATAGGAATTTTTTTTGTCTCGAAATCCTAAATCCTGCCCTTTGTTCTTTTATAAATAATCTCTCCGTGCGTTCCTTTTTCTATGTAATGTGGGTATCCGATTGTTTAATATTTTCAGAACGCATACTTACTGCAGCAATTTAAATACTTCCAACGATCATTATGTTCGGATTTTGTAGGAATCGCGCGTCCAATCTGCGGCCATCCGCCGTTCCCCCCGCCCCGCTGCCGTAAGTGATCCCCCGCGATCTTCCTCTTCGTTTCTCGCCGGCTCGCGTGTCGCTCCGCGGCTGCAGGCGCCGCGCAAGGATCGCGCGATCTCTTCCGCCCGCGCGCCCTCCGCTATCGGCCGCGCCGCGCTCGCCGTCCGTCGCCGCGCGTCCGTCATCGCCGCGTGGGGCCCGCGCACTCGCGCCGATCTCTCGTCTCCTAGCCGCGCCCGCCGCGCGTGTCGCTCGTCTTCCGGCGCGTCCTCCCCCGTCAGCGATCTTGTCCGCGCGTCGCCTCGCGTCGCGTCCGCGCGCATCACCCCGCCCGGGTTAGAGAGGATCGCCCGTATCTCTTAGCCGCGCGCTTCCGCGTCCGTCGGAATCTGCGCGCGCGTCGCGAAACCTGACCTTTCGCGCCGGGGGGGGGGGGGGGGTTCGCC
>JADBJO010010829.1:67500-69355 GCA_016801955.1 Conus betulinus | reverse complement strand
CAGTATTGGGTGTTAACGACGGTTTAAAAAACAGCTGTTTTGCTGCCAACACCCATAACATGATCACAGTTCAGAAACAGGTGTTGTGAGCAATGTTGGCTGCCATCAACAGATGCATATATCATATCAGTTAAGAAACGGTATTATTAGCAATGTTTGCTGTGAACAGATATGCCTCTGTCACGGTTAAAAAAAAAAAAAACTGGAGTTGTCAGGAATGTTTGCTTGGAATGTCAGGTGTGCACATTGCATGATTGAAACAGGAGGTATTTGCAGTATTTTCTGTTAATTACAGGTATCTGTTCCACTCTAGAAACAGAAGCTGACTGCAGAGTGTTCTGCTGATGACAGGCTAAAAACAAGTTGTGTGCAGTACAAATGATGCATGATTACAACACTAGAAACAGGAGCTGTGCACGTGTGTCTGCTGCTACACGCAAGGGTAGGAATGGCAGACTAAAATTGTAAGCAGTATCTGCTGCAAACAACAGATACATGTAATGACCAACCAGAAGCAATGTAGTGTTCAGTATCTGCTGCAAAAGCGTGGGCATGTATGACAAACTGAAAACAGGTGTAGTGGTTCAGCATCTGCTGCAAAAGCAAGAGCATGTATGACAGACTGAAAAACGTGTTCAGTATCTGCTGCAAAAAGCCCGGGCATGAGTGACAAACTGAAAACAGGTGTAGTGTTCAGTATCTGCTGCAAAAGCCAGGGCATGTATGACAAACTGAAAACAGGTGTAGTGTTTCAGTATCTGCTGCAAAAAGCCAGGGCATGTATGACAACTGAAAACAGGTGTAGTGTTCAGTATCTGCTGCAAAAAGCCGGGCATGTATGACAAACTGAAAACAGGAGTATGTTCAGTATCTGCTGCAAAAAGCCAGGCATGTATGTCAAACTGAAAACCAAGTGTAGTGTTCAGTATCTGCTGCAAAAAGCCAGGGCATGTATGTCAACTGAAAACAAGTGTAGTGTTCAGTATCTGCTGCAAAAAGCCAGGGCATGTATGTCAAACTGAAACAAGTGTAGTGTTCAGTATCTGCTGCAAAAAGCCAGGGCATGTATGACAAACTGAAAACAGGAGTAGGGTGCAGTGTTTGCTACAGGATGCCAGGGCATGCGTGATAAACTGAAAACAGGAGTTGCATGCAGCAAATGTGGGTAACAAAAGATGCAAGTATCATAAGCATAAATAGGACTTACATCCAGCATCTGCAAGAGCTTGAAAGCAGCAGGTGCATGTACTGCAGTCAAGAACAGGAGGTGTTTCTAGTGTCTTGTCCTTTGGACAGGGCACTTACCAAAGGATTTGCAAGTGGGAGTTATGAAAATGTTGACTTTGATTTTTTTATTTCAAAAGAATGGTGGGTGTGTGGGTGTGCACGTGTGTGTCTGAGAAAAGAGTATAGTATGTATTGTAGGACAAATGTTCATACATAAACAAACACATAAACAAACAAAGTCAGTCATCTACCTGTCACTCAGTTAACAAACAAAGTCAGTCATCTATCTGTCACTCAGTTAACAAAGTCAGTCATCTACCTGTCACTCGTTTAATCATTAACAAGGTAGCAAATCTGAGTGAACCCATAAAGCTTTATATATCTCAAAGTAACTCAGAAATCTCAAAAATTTTATTAATCTCTCTCTCTCTCTCTCTCTCTCTCTCTCTCTCTCTCCCTCCCCCTCCACAGACACACACACAGAGACACAGTCACACACACACACACACAGACACACACACACACACACACACACACACACACACACACACCTGAAGTGAAACAAACACTGGTAAATATGGGTGATCCACATCAAAGGGACGTGTACAGTCGCAGGTGGAGAGTGGCA
>JADBJO010010829.1:15000-62500 GCA_016801955.1 Conus betulinus | reverse complement strand
TTGTTAAAATGGCAAATTGAGACTTTGACGTTATTGCCAAAGACTTGTTTCTGAAGCATTTTTCCCCCTCTCAAAGATTCATTTTCACCCGTCTTTCTTGTTTTGAAAGTATGGGTGGGGAGTGGTGGGATGGGGTTAAAGGTCAAAGCATTAATACTGTACTATGATGACATGTTTAGCCACAGTCAATTTGTTGACATCAACAGATCTAAACAGTTGTCAAAGGTTGTGATTCTTTCTGTCTGTGTGTTTGTCACTGCTGTATACTTTGCCGGCAATAGATTGCGTGGAAGGATATCATAAATCAAACCGGACTGGCAGGCCAGCCGTCGATGAGAAACCAAAATTTAGCCGGACAGTTTGTATTTCTTATACCTGTGAGACTGTTGCATTTTTCTGTGTGTAAGTTGGTTCAAGTTCGACTGCAATATTGTAGCACACAGAACGATGGATTGATAAGAGATAGACTTTTTCTGAGGCCGTCCACACCACTTGTGATAGTAGAGAAGTCTGTGCGGTCACATGCGTCACTTGGCAACACTTCACTCGATGGTACAGCAATGCATGTAGTGTTCTTTTTTTCACATTTGTCACTTAGGCTACAAGTACAAACAGTGCAATGATCATTAGTGTAGGTGGCACAGGCTTTAGTATCATTGCATTACAGTCGTTTTGCACTTTGGAAGCTGGGTGTGGAATTAGGGATTATTTTTAGTTCAGTAAACGGCAGACTTGACCCTTATTTTGGAATATTGTTTGTTGAATGGAACCTCACTTCAATGATCTTGAACATGTTGTAAAAACTCAAGTTTTTGTAGAGAGGGGTGTTTGCATGGAGATAAGTGACTGGCGCATCTTAAAACCTGAAAATGCTCAGAATGTATCATGATGTGACAGTCATTGAAGAAAGATTAAATGTCCATTCAGACACACCTCACAAGTTCAAATGCCACGTTGTTTTACAATAGAAGTTATCAAGCATCTTGTGAAATCACATTCACAAACAAATTTCCTTAGTTACCATTAGTTGTTAAGTAAAATGGGAGGCAGAGGTGGGGGGAGTACGTAAAGAACTGGGTTTTCAGAAACTGACACTGGCTTTTTTTTTTTCCCAACATTAAAGCAAACAAGATTTTTCTTTTATAAAGTATGGACAGGTCAACCGCTTGTTGGAGTAAGGGTTATTCTACTGAGGTGGAAAATAGTATCGTAGTATAACAGAAATGATCTGTTACAAAAAGTTTTCATTTTTGTGAAGAGAAAGTTGTATGAAGGGGATGTTAACGGAGGTTCCATTCTATTAGGCATCAGAGCTATTGAAGATATCGTGTTTGTCATGGAATGCATCTCCTTACACAGTTTATGTACACTTTACCCTGAAACTAATCATCCAGAATTTGATTTGAAGCCCAAAGGATCAACAGATTTCAACAGCATTATTCAGCGAACCATAAATGTAATTAAATCAAGTTTTGTCTTGCCGTATATGAAAATCTCAGTCGCTTCAGTTTTAGTAAAGCGCACTCATCTGTATGTAAATGACTGTTACAAATGTAAGTCTTTTTAATTTAACAACTTTGCTCATAGAATATTGCTGCTGACTGATATTTTGGCTTCTCCACAGTTCACCTTATATTTTGATTTCAGGCATACATGTGTGATCGAAATTTTTAGCGTGCTTGTAAAATAGCAGTTTCAAGCGTGCTTGTAAAATAGCAGTTCAGAGTACCAGTTAGCTAACATGGAAGAAAGTCTTACCTAGGTAGACCCCATCAGGCTGAATTCAGAACACCATATAACTCAGGGTGGCATGGTGATCTTGTAGATGACATATGCATGATTATAAGAACTGATTTTAACTGCCTTTGCTAAGTTTCAAATCTCAGGGTGGTCAGGCGCCTTCATACATCGTTTTGATCTTCTCTAGCTGTACGCCTTTGCCGGGCTCTTGGGTTCCTCTGCTGATAAGTATTTCCTTAGAGTCCTCATTTCCATACCAGGACCACCTCTAGGGAGTGCTCTTCTACTTTCAAGTGCCCTCTGCTGGAACTTCCTTTCTCTCCCCACTGCTCTAATTCTCTTAATTTCTTCATGTCATCTCTCAAGGCTACACATTTTACAGAATAATAGCCTCATTCCTTCTTGCCTTACAAAGATGTGTGTTTGTGTGTGAGTGTGTGTGTGTGTGTGTGTGTGTGTGTGTGTGCGTGCATGCATGTGTGTGTGCGCATCCCTGTGAGTCGGTGTGTGTAGAACTTTTTAAGCACTAAGGGCTATACATATCCATTTTATTATTATCGTTATGATTATGCATGTCAGAAAACAACAACAATAACAACTACAGAAGGTGCCAAGATCATGATACGATCTCTCCCCCTCCCCCCCCCCCCCCTTTCCCTCTTTCTTTCTGTCCCCCCCAGTCACCACCTCCTTCATTATATCCTGTACAGTACTTGTCTTTTGGAAAAAGACGATGAACCAAATATATCTGTGACATGGACTTATCACACAAATACTATCATCATTTTACAGCATTATTTTTCTGGAAAAAAAGTAATAAAATCCTTTTCAGAGGAGATCAGCTAAGATGCACATGTGGTTGGATAAAAGATAAAAAAAAGAAAAAGAAGTTGCAGAATACAAATGGTTGATATAGAGATGTACACAGACACACATGACCATGACAAATGATGATGACAATTCCAAAATGGCATGAACCATTTCAACATCTTTACATAACATCTGTTGAAATTTCGTTTTGTAACTCTTGAGAACCAGGCTTAACATTCATGATAAAAAAAAAATGATTCAGGATTTACTATTAGATCCAGACTTGAACCTTGGATCCACCCCCCCCAATTTAGTGTTTTTTTTCCTGAGCCATATTCTCTCTTCGACGAAGTCAGGTTAATGTAGGTTCAGCAGTTTTTGCTTAATCGTGCAAGTAGACAGTCCAGCTAACCAATAGAAAACAACAGTGAAAACATGATCTTTCTGACGGAGATGATAATGGGTGGTGCAGGATTGTGGCAGCACACTAGCTGGGCAGAACAGCCAGAATTTTATAGTGTGGTGCAGTGAGAAGGTGTTTCTTTGCGTTACAGTTCAATGCAGTACAGTAACTGTCTGAATCTCGTGCCTGTTCCCAGATATTTCATGTTCCGTTTACTCTTGCATCCCACAGGTGCACCCAAGGATGTTTACACACACCCCTCCACCAACACCCATCTCTTGCCTTCTCCCCTTTTTTTTCCCCTCACACTGTTCCAGGGGTCAGTCCTGACATGTGTGTTGCGGGGTTTTGAGGTAGTTTGTTCAGTCTTTACAGATGTTTAATTTCTAAAGAAAGGATCACATCCTCCACACAAAGGGGGCCAACTTGATTGTTCTGACTTAGGATGGAAACCAACCCTGTGATGTGGTCATCGACATAAGGAACACTTTCGCTTTTTCCCCTTGTTCCTTATTGGTCACCCCAGGGATGCTCAAACGGTGTTGTTAGGGACAGCTGCTGTAGCAAATGCCCAGTGGTTCTGATGTTGTTTTCATATAGATTTCCCATCTTGCTTAACATCTCCTGTTATTTCTTGTTGACCTATTTTCAGTCTTTGGCAGATTTACTTTTTTGCTTTTGCAGGTCTGCTGAGAAGAAAATTCTGCTGAAAGAAAAAGGGAGATTGTTCTCTTCAGAAAATAAACAGAGAGAAAAGGAAAGTTGAATGAAACAGGGTAATTGACTTGGGGAACACCGTCAAAATGTGGGTCAGTTCAATTCAGTGGTTTTATTTAGCATTTTTTCTTGTAAATGATTCTAGAACTTGAAGATTCTAATGTGGAACAGGTGTTTTTGTTTTGAATGCCCGGTATCAATCCAGTATTCAATTTTGACAAGCTGCATGAGGAAATGCATACTTTATCTATGGCATATGATTATGAATTAGAGCCAGACCTATGAACTTTAGTTTACAGCCAACATTTCAAACATGTAACATCATGAGAAAATGAAGACATTCAATATTAGTCAGTTTCACCTGGGGGTTCTGAGTAAACTTTCTCGCTTCAAAATGGGCCAGCTGCCCACACAAAGATGTCGTGCTGGTTAGAAAAAAAAAAAAAGAAATTATGAAGATCAAGTTGAATAGGATTAGTAATGAAAAAACAACATAGAAGTACAGGTCCAGTTATGCACTGTAGTTTGTGTAAGATTTTTAAAGGCACAGGCCATATTCTGGCATGTTATATTTCTCCGTGCACCATACAGGTCTGATTGCAACTTGGTTTCACTGCTGAGATTTTTCTCGCAAAAGGTGGCCGTTTTCTTGGACCACTTCCACGGCAGTGCTGAAACGGCCTCAGTCGTAACTCAGGTTGACAGGCAGCCCTGTTGAGTGCTGCATCCATCTGTTCCAAGTCTGTTATGAAATAACGAATGTACTGTAACCTTACACTTAATCGTGGTTTCACACCTTGCTTCTGTTACTATATTTGTTAACCATAGACAATGACAGTAATTAGTTGTACAAAATTATAAAGTATATCCGAGTAAAGATAGATTTTGTATCCATGTGTTTTATGGTATTCGCAGAACTAATGCCGTCCAGAGTGAATTTCTGCACAAAATGTTTTAGGTCACTTTGAAATTGTTCCTGTTGATTAGAAAAATGTTTCTTTTTTGTTTTCTTTTTCAGAATAATATCAGGTCAGTTTCGAAATGGGAGCTGGAGTAGAGTTAGACAACTTAGCTGATCTAATGGAATCTGAAATATCTGTCTGCATGTATTAGCAGTGGGCTGATAGTGGAATATGTTTCCCTCTGTGCTCCCAGCCTTAGTGCCGCCGTTGTCATTTCATATGAAATTCTCAACCAGTAGGCCATAACATGCTGCTACAGGCACATGAGCAATATTGTTGCTGTCTGAGCAGCATTTTAACCAACGATATTCAATTCGTGGTAGAGTCCTTGTTCTAACTAGATGTTCCGGTGCTTGCAGGGTAATTTTGTTTCCCTTTTTTTTTATAAGTACTTAAAAGGTTACAGATCATTTTATCAAATAATCAAACTTAATCTTTCATGCTGAAAAAAAAAACAAACAAACAAAAAATACTCGTCAAGATTCTTCTTCTCTGTCTACAAATTGACTACTTTCTAATTTTTTTTTTTTTTTACTTATGCAAGTTTGGTCGATGATGCTATCTTACAGATTTGTGTCTGTGTGTGTGTATGCACACGTGTGTTGTGTCTATTCATAAATGCTGAGTCTTTTATGTAGATTGCTTTAAACAATTACGCAAGTGTGACAGCATAAGAGGTTGATGATTAATGATTTCAGATGTGTTTGTGCCTGTCTGAGTGATGAGAGTTGCTTTCGTTGTGCAGTTGTCAGTTCTTCAGCAACTCCAGTTTCAAAGTGGCCCTTAGCATTTTGTTTTCAGCATATTTAAGAGCGTGTGATGTATTTCAGTCTTCATCCTGTTCCTCAGTGCAATGTGTATGGATCACTGGTGTGCATTCTGGTGTAAGGAAAATTGTTGTGATATGCAAAGTGATATGTGTGTATTGTGTATTATAAATTGTAACATGCCAATTGCTAATAAAATGGAATACAGTTAATTTCCATTTCTGTTGGTATTTTGTGGACTGTTTGTCAAAGTATTATCTTTGAAGTACTTTCTTAAGACATGTGTCATGCAATGCTATGTGAACATGTTTTTCATCGTCTCTCTCTCACTCTCTCTCCCTCCGTCTCTCTCCCTCTCTTGTCTGTCTCTTTCTCTCTCTCACTCTCTCTCCCTCCGTCTCTCTCCCTCTCTTGTCTGTCTCTTTCTCTCTCTCTCTCTCTCTCTCTTCAATGCCCGTCAAAACTTTTCTTATAATAAGCTTGCTTATAATGATTACAACCAACAACATAATATACACACAGCATGACAGAGCCAAATCAATGTAGCAGAAACAAAGTAGAAAGGCTGATGGGAGAATGTAGACCCATGTAGAGATGAAACAATTTTGGATTATCCCTTTTATTTAAATCCACACAAACATCTAAGGCATTGAAAAAAAAGGAAAAATAAGGATGTGTTTATACTTGTAGGCAAGAAAAAAATCAGTCTTTAAGTAGGCAGGTTTTTTTTTCTTTGTTTGTTTTTTTGTTATTAATTTTGTGTTAGCGAATCAGGTGGTGAGTGAAAAGGTTTTTTCTACCAGTGAAATGATAGCTGTACAACCAGATTTACTTCCCATGTACACTTTTGGAGGTGAAACTTTCTTCATACGACCAGAAAGTTTTTGTTCACATCTACATTGATAGTTATCAGTTCGTAAACAGTTAACATCGTAATGTTCATATTAAGTAAATAAGAATTGTAAGTCTGGCTGATAAGATCCTGGATCCACATATTGATTCAGATCCACACCAGATTTTGATGAGTTTAAACACAGATCATTTTCTACCCGCTCACCAAGTTCCATTAAGATTGATTGAGTAGTTTTAGAGTAATTTTGCTGAAAGACAAACAAGTTTTAGCATAATTTTGCTGAAAGACAAACAAGTTTTAGCATAATTTTGCTGAAAGACAAACAAACTAACAAAGGGGATGTAAACATAAACTCGTGGATAGAGTTAACACAGGCTTATAAGATCAAGGATATGATTTTCTATAATCCACAATGCATGAAACAGCATGGCAGAGCGCACATTTCAGTGTGCAGACAGTTTTCTAGTACTTTTGTTGTGCCCTCCCTGCTCCCCTTATAGAGCCACATCCCAGCCGGTCTCATATCATTTACTGTCCTGATGCCAGGTGTGTCCAGGGAACTATTAATATCAGATTTCTAAGAAGACACTTTCCAGAGGAAATGCAGCTCTGCTGGTGTGTGTCAGGCGGTGCTTAGATGTGTCTGTTCTACTTTAACATGTAAAAAGACACTACACATCTACTAAGCCTCCAACTGACAATAATTATTGTTTATTTAGGGAAAGTGTTTCTGTCGAATCTTGCGTAAGAATGTTTGCAAGCAACTGGCTTCATGTGAAGGGATGGGACGGAAATGCAGTTTGGAATGTAAAATACCTCTTTACCAAATCTCGGATGCTCTTTCTCTAAAATTCTTGAAACGGTGGAAAATTCTGAGTTTTAAGACACTGCATTCACAAATATATGAACCCAGAAACATCACATACACAAACATGCATGCACACACACACACACACACACACACACACACACTGGATTTATGGGTTCTTTCAAAAAGCTGAATGTGTTGCAACATACGCAAACAAAATTACATTTGAACAAAAATATCCAAAGTCAAATAGCTGAATATTTGAGCATTCTGCGTGAGCCTTCTCATCTGTTTGAACTGGTGGTCAATGGCCCCATGCAAACCCACCACCACTATCACCATCACCCACCTCCCCTCTTTTTTTTTCTCTTAAAGGTGGCAACCATAGGGATGATATGTACACACATAACATGAATCAAGACAGCAGAGTTTGGAGTAAAACAATACAATTTCATTGCCACTTAGATTCAAGTCATTCCTATGATTATCGTGTCCATGGAAATGATTCACAAACACCACACTGCAAAATAATGAATAGACACTTCAGAAAAACACATTTTGTTGATTACGATATCTAGGTCTAGGAAGCATCTTACCTTTTTTCTGAATCACAGAGCCCAGTTGAGTTAACTTCCTACTAAGCCCTTTCCAAAAATGAATCATTATTCTTCTCCCTTAACACAGACTACATGTACCAACATCAAAGACATCATCATGAACATGCCACTGACCAACATGCGGACTGGAAACTTTATCCCAGATCACCGTGAGAGCAGGGCATGAAGGACCCAAGATCTAAAAACTCCATTTCAAATGGAGAAAATATGACGAGGTTGAAATGTATCTTTACTTCTGTAATACATGTCGGTGTCGATCTTCTATAAGAGATGCATGAAGAGTGTGCAACAGACTATACAGTTTTACTGAAAACGGGAAAAAAAAAAATACAAATGAACTTATACAAGTGCAAAGTGTAACGCTCAATAAATACACAGTACAAAACAGACAAGCGAATTTTTAAAGAGAAAAATTATGATTATTCCGCTGGACAAAAGGGACAAACAAATTATGAAACAAACTACAACGCATTTCCACCTCTTTGCTCATCTTCAGGCAAGATAAACAACATTCAGGACAATGAAAACAAAGATCAAGCAATCACATACTTTCTCAAATTGGGTGCAAAAATGGACGTTAATGAGAAAGTGAATTTTTGTCAGCTTTGATGTGTGTTCATGATGACTTCACGCTGAAGTAGATGTATAGGGCGGAGGGATGCCGAAGTGCTGGGCCGCCAAATGGACTTAACAACCACTGAAAGCTTTATAAAAGTGCGAGAATGAGACCAAAATATTCTCGCTAACTCAAGATTCACCCAGACAAGACCAAGATCATGAGGTGAAGTTGAAGAGCGCAGAGAAGACCTGTGTGCGAGGCTCAGCTCTAGAGGAGGTGGAACACTTCAAACACCTCGGCAGCTACATCTCGGCCGACAGCAACATCGAGAGGGAGGTCTCAGCCAGGATAGGACTCGCAGCCCGGGTGTTTCAGCGGGTTGAAAAACATCTGGAAGTCAACTGCCCTGCAAACCAAAACCAAGTTGAAGATCTACAGGTCCAACGTACGCTCAGTTCTGCTATACGCCTCGGAGACATGGAGAACCAACGAGAAAATTGAGAGTAGTAGGCTCAGATCGAGGTCGAAGGAAGTCGCCGAATCCTAAAACTTCACTGGCAGCAGCGTGTCACCCACAAGAAGTGTCAAGGCGCACCGGCATAAACAACATTGTGGCCGAGGTAAAGCAGCGGCGGTGGAGGTGACTGGGACACATCCTTCGGATGGGCAAGACCAGACTCCCTCATACTGCGCTGAGATGGGCACCGCCGGGGAAGAGGAAGCGAGGCAGGCCACTCGGCACCTTGAGGAGGACAGTGGAGGAGGAAATGAGAGAGGCAGGCAAGACCTGGAATGAACTGAGCTGGCTTGCCCAGATAGAGAGGGTTGGAAGGAGCTTGTTGGCGCCTTATGTTCCGGGACGCGGGATGAAGAAGATTAAGTAAGTAATTAATTTCTCGTTAAAACCATATAATTATCCACACTGAGCAACCTAAAGGCTGAAAATGCCTAATATGCCGCCGATATGATATGATATGATAAAGGATGTCCCGACCTTTTGCTGCTCTTCTTCAGGCAAGACTGAGAAAGGAGAAAACAATGTTTGATCTTGTCCAGCCAGAAGAAGATCGATAGATCGAGACTAGTGCCCAGTGCCCAACGTAACATTTTATTTGACACACAATACATAATTTGAAAAGTATCTTTTTAACAAAGATGTCTTCCTCGGATGCTCCTCAGATAAATAGACGATAACTGACACACACACGCGCGCAAACACACACACACACACACACACACACACACACACACACACGCGTCTAATATCACTTAATGAGGAAAGATGTTAAATTGAAGACAACAACACACACACACACGCGCATGATTGTAATTAGCATAAGGAAAACGCTGAAACTTGAGTCACAGACGTTAGACGAAAGTGGCTTTAGTAAAGATCAGGTGACCTAGATCAGCAAAAATAAGAAAGACAGACATTACCCCCCCCCCCCCCCCCCCCCCCCAACACACACACACACACACACACTCCTTTACAAAGAGGGGATGTAACGCAGAATTTCCAAATCACCCACCCCCATTCACACCTCTTCTAAGTAGAAAAGGTGGACATCCAGAAGAATCTCGCGGTGACAAAACAAAACATTTGCAGTCTTTTATTTCACATTAAAACCAGATTTCTTGTTCTGAAACAAAAATTCACTTAATCTTGATTGAACAAAAAATATACAGCATAATCGCTTTGTCCTTAAAAACAAAACAAAAAACGAAGATAATAACACTAGTCTTCTTTTTAAGAAGCACTTATGATAGAAGCAAGTGTGTGTGTGTGTGTGTGTGTGTGTGTGTGTGTGTTGGAGAGTGGGTGGGTGGGTGGGGGTAGAGGTGGGTCTTGTTTTGAAACAAGAATTCGGTTAATCTGAGCTATAAAAAGAAATAAAGTATGATCTCTATGTCCAGAAAAAAAGAAGAAATAATACTAATCTTCTTTTTAAGAATCACTTTGAAGAGGGGGAAGTGGGGTAGGCAATGGGCGGTAAACGAATATCATGTGCAGTCTGTTTCAGATTTAAAAAAAAAAAAAAAAAACTTTCTTGATCTGAAATTAATCTCTTTGTGCAAGAGGAAAAAGATAAATAAAAGGGAAATTATATGCCAAATCTTTTCAGAATCATCTTTGAGGGTTTGAGGGGGGGAAGGGGGGTGGGGGCAAACTCAATTCTGAACTAAAAGACTTTTTTTTTTCAAACAGAATGTCACTTAATCTGAAATCAACGAAAAACACATCTTCCCGATGTAAAAAAAAAAAAAAAAAAAAAGAAAGGAAGAAAGAAAGAAATATATATAAAAGAAAAGAAAAGAAAATGACAAAATGTTAATCTTCTTCAAGTCCTGGAATCACTATTTGAGGTGGGAGGGATGGTTTGGGGGGGGGGGGGGGGGGGGGAGGGGGGAGTGGGGAAGTACCATGTACAAGCTTCAAAAGAAGAGTTGACGGTTGTCTCGACATGACCAAGCCTGATTAAGCTCTGATTAATCCCTTTTTAGACGATTTTTTTTAATAGCCACCCACCCTCCGTGCTGCAATTATGCACACTGAACACACAACTTAACTGGAGTCCCTGAGGTGATGACCGAAACTCGGTCGTACGTAAAGATCACGCTCACTGGACTATTTCTACACCGCATGGGCCACGGCATCCCATTACTGGACTGCAGATCCCTTCGCCCTGCAACGTAGTCATTTTGCAGCCTTTGCAACAGACTGTGCAACCCCTCCTTTCCTCGCAACCTCCTCCATTTCCGCCGTCTGGCCCGAGGTTGTTCACCCTGTTCCGCACGGGTCAGCTGGCTGTCTGCAACTGCTTGTCCGTCCTTCAAGTGCCTGAGGAATGTCCACAGAGATGGATGACGAACCTCTATGGTGGCGTTCAGTATTGTGTTTGTGTGTGCGTGTGTGCGTGTGTGTGTGTGTGTGTGTGTGTGTGACATTAGTTACTGATCAGTTATTTTTTGTATTCAAGTCTTTCTACTTAAAAACTGTTACTCTTACTTTCTTTGTGCATTTCTTCATTTCTTCATTCGGTTAGTGATTTGCTCATTCACATTTTAAATTCTTAAAAATATTTTATGGGACCTTAGTTCTCTTTGTTTGTTTGTTTTTCTCTTTTGTTTGTTTTTCTTTACTTCTTTCTTTCTTTCTCTCTTTCTTTCGTTTGTTTCTTTCTTTTTCTTCCTTTCTTCAGACATTCAGTGAAAACAATACCAACCGTATTTAATCCAATAAACATTTCATGTGGGCATAAAAGCCGAATACAAGAAGATTGACTTTAGACTTCATTACTAATTAACACCAAAAGAACTTAAAGTGACCAGCACAAGACGCACAGGACAAAGAAAATCACAATGTTACATGGTTGATCGCCAGTTCAGATTCTAGGCATTACCTCTCCCACCTCACACACACTCTCTCTCTCTTTCTTATCTCACCATAGAACCAACCACATCACCACCCCATCAATATCCTCCAACTCCTCTATCTGACGCATACCTATGCAGAGAGAGAGAGAGAGAGAGAGAGAGTAGTTTGTTCTCTGCGAACTGCAGAGCAAAGAGGAAAGTGAGACGTGGACAAAATGTTCCCCATACGACAGTCAGGTAGGTCCCGTCACAACCCTCTTCTCCCTCCCCCAAACCTCTCCCAACTTACCCCCCTTTCGTACTTACCTCCCCCCCCCACCCCCCCCCCCCCCCCCCCCTTTCCCCCAACTTAATTAGTATCCCCCCACCTTTTCCCCCGAAACCCCCCCCCACCAACCTCCCCTAACCTCGCCCATCCCCCCCCCCCCCCCCCCCCCCCCCATCCCCAACTTAATTAGTATCCCCCACCCTTCCACCGAAACTCCCCGCTAACTTAAACCCACCAACCTCCCCGACTTACCCACCCCAACCCCCCTCCAACTTATCCTCCCCCCACCTTCCCCAACTTATCCCCCCCCCCCCCCCCCCCCCCAGCCTTCTGCCAACTTACCCCCAAACATCCACCCTTTCTCCCCCCCCAACCTCGCCTCCCCCAACCTTCCTGAAGCCTTTCCCACCAACCTCCCCCCAATCTACCCCCCCCCCCCCCCCCCCTTCCCCTTCCCCTCCCTCCACCTCCTCCCAGTGACAACTATTAAGAGACGTTTAGCAAAGGGAAGAGGCCCAGACAGTGATTCACGTGTTTCCTGAAGGTTTCGAAGCTACTCCGCGCATGATCTCATCTCACACATGTCTAAAGGTTTCGCATCCTCCACCAGTGAACGGCGCTGCGTGTAAACACGCCCGCCATCGCAAACGAGCAGCGAAAGAGAACTGATGTACTCCGTTGCTGCTTAACCTGTAAGGTGCAAAAGAAGTGCAGTTCAAAACTGTGTGCTGGTTCTTTGAATAATGCCAGCTTCACCTACAAATACTGTGGAGTGACCTAAGCCTTTGGGGAAAAAAAAACCACTGGCCCGGGTCATGTTGATGGGATGAAAGGGATAGCTGCGTGAATCGTGAATCGCCACAGCAAAGCAGTGCAAACCGAAAGAAGATGCAGTCGTCTTGATTGACCTGCACCTTGGCCTAGAATCGATCAGATCCAAGCCTTTTTGGAGGTAAGCTTTAAAAAAAAAAAAATTGTTTTTGCTGGATGATTTCCTTTTCTCCCCCTTCTGACACCCCCCCCCCCCCCTCTCCCCCCCCCCCCCCCCCCCCCCCTCCCTGACGGGCCTCTTCATGTCACTCCCCCCAAACATCAAAATGCTAAATAAATCTTAAATAAATGTTGCGAACCGCCAAGAGAAACGTGGGCAAACGAGTCATAGACAAAACATGATACGTTTCGGCCGCTTAGGTCTTCTTCAGGCAAATAAATAAACAAATAGGACAATGAAAATAAACGAGTTTGCCACTTAGCTTGGTCTCTTCAGCGAAAGGAGAGTATCAAGCCTTGCCTAACTCACCTACACCACCCCCTACTCTCCCCTGCCTCCCTCCTCACACCACCCCTACCCGGCCTTGTTGCAGAGTTGGGCCAGTGAAGCCTGGCGTTGTGTTGGAGACCATTGCGGTGTTCGCACACTTCATTACGTGGAGGTCTGAGCATGTCCTCAAGGCCTCCCCCCCCCCCGCCCCATCCACCCCAGGTCGTATGTCCTCTTTCCCCCATGATAGCTGGGACAATCCCCCTGCAGCCCCACCCCTAGCCATACCACAGCCCCCACCACGCCCTCCTTACTGTCCAATTCAAATTCTGTCCTCACCTGTTCGTAGCGCTGCGCATCCCATGTATGACAATAAGGATAGGTTTTCGATCGATGGTCATCAACGGAAGAAGATAACAAGGGAACATACAACGCCCTTAACTTAAAATAAATCAGCTTCAACAGTTAAAAAGCTCTTATACGGAGAGGGGTACAAAAGGAAATATGCCCCCCCCCCCCCCCTCCTCATCACATCTAATTGTAATGCCACCCCACCCCACCCCACCGCCCACCTCCTCCACTCACATACACACTTTGTCAAAGACCGGAGGAGTTAGATAAGAAAAAAAATATCCAGAATGTTCTACAAAGCGCAAACAAACAAGGTAGACATATTTATTTCAACGACCCTGGGCCTCAATATTTGAAGGAAAGCAGCTCTTCCTGAGATCTGTTCAGTGGGGTCTGAAATACCCTGGCTGCCTCACTCCACTTAGCCCCCAAACTTAGTTGAGGGTGGACATCAAATGAAACGCGAAAAAAGAAAAAAAAAAAAAAAAAAAAAAAAAAAAAAAAAAAAAAAAAAATCATTTACGAGCCGGCTTTCTTGATGGGGATGAATAAGAATTGAGGCAAGATGAGTCTTTCATTGAAACAGTTAATTCCTGCACACCCCACTCCCATCCCACCCCCCCTCTCATGTGTCTCTGCTATAAACCTCCCGTTGAAACCAGCCGCCGTGGTTTAGTGGTTAGCGTCGCGGACTCCCGGCTGGGAGGTCGTGAGTTCGAATCCCATCAGAGTCATGTGGGTTTTTTCTGCCCCGACCGGCTCCTACCCAGAGTTGAGTTTGCTGCGGACGCAGTTGGGAAGACTGGGACCACACAGTCGAGTTTCATCCACTTAATTGATGCGTTTCTGAGAGTGTTGCTCAAATTTCCTGACCAACACTGCAGGTGTCTGTATCTCTCGGGCCTGGTTGACGCCGGGATATATTATGAAAGGAGCGTAGAGTACAGCCCTGTCATGTAGTCTCAGACTGAAATGGAAATCCGTAGCATCATCTTTCTTAATCATTATCATCCTCATTCTCATCGATCAGCATTTTAAAAAAAAAAAAAAAATGTCTAAATTCTGTGGCCCTTCATGCCCTGCTGTCATGGTGACCTCCGTTTCGATGTCCTCTCCCACGTCTGTGGCCTTAGTTTGGTTCCGTCGGGGTCACCGGTATCGGCGGGTACATGGGGGCTGTCGTTCAAAGGACGTGGTGGCGCCCTTCGGAGGGAGAGCTCACTCACACCGGCTCCGCGACTAAGCAATTATTGTCGTCAGTAGAGGGCTTAGTAGGTGGTGTCCGGCGTATGTTAGATCAGAACAGGCGCCACTGAACACCACCGAAGTGACTCGGCAGCAGTGCAGTGTCTCCTCCGGTGGGATGCCTCTTGACGACTTGGATTGCCGGTGCCGGGGCTGCGGCGGGGGCCGATCGGGCTGTGGTTGTGGACGGGGGTGTCGGAATGAGCGGCGTAGGTGCACTGCCTCTGAGGTGGCGCAGAGATTGCGACAGCAAAAAAAAAAAAAAAAAAAAAAAAAAAAAACTCCCGTTGAAAATGGTGAGATGTTTTCTTTTTTAAATTGTGAGAGGAGCCTTTGAACCAGGGAAAGAGAAATCATTTTAATGGTTTGAATTTCGTTTTTGAGAAAATGTTCCTGACATACCCTGCCACCCCACCCATCTGACTACACCCCCCCCCCCCCCCCCCTCCCGTCCCCGCTATGTCCCATACACATAATACATCTTTCCATCATATATGACATTTTTAGTCGGACGAACTATAAATACTTTTAATACAAGGAAACGTGTAGTGGCTTTGGGTTTCAACACACTGGTTTCACTGTATTGACGGGGAACTGCTCTTGGGTGGGATGGGGCACGAAAGAAAAAATCTGTCTTTTTTCCGACTTGTGGAAGTCTATAAGAAGAAAGTGTCGGGGATGAGGGATGGGGGTTGGGGGGTGTGGTGGTGGTACAAACAGCATACCATAGGTAGCAGAGTGGGCTGCGATGAGCATCATCACCATTTTAATTGTAATTCTTATACAAAACGTTGATCCCACTTTCAATTTTCGGTCCATCAGATCAATAATTTTGGATTGAAACATGCTTCTCTCTGTTTTTGTCACATGGTTGGGATACTCTGTCGGCAGAAAATATTGAGAACTCGCAAAACATCAGAAGAAAACACAGTGGTATCATATTTCAGCTGGTAGTTCAATAGATTCAGGATTGAGGAATTTTAATTAAAAGGAAGTGAAGACGTTTTGAGAGATCTTTTGACTGCTCACTTACTCCTCCTCCTCCTCTCCTCTCTCTCTCTCTCTCTCTCTCTCTCCTCTCTCTCTCTCTCTCTCTCATTAAATGCCTTGATGGAAGATATGTGACTCCTTTATGCGTTAAGAAGAATGACTTCCTTTCGTTGCCCATTATCGCACAAAAGTTTCTGTCTGTCAAATGTTTAGGGAATTTTTTTTTTTTAAATCGAATGACATCGGACTCTCTTCTCTTAGTATAATAGTGCGTTTTTGAAGCTCAGTGGAACCAGAGGATCTTGATGTCTGACGAAAACGACCTCCAGTTAGGGAAGAGGGTATGAAAGAAAATCCTCCTCAGCAGCAGAGAGATCTGAAGGTTTATCACATCTTGTAAACAGAGAAAAAATGGACTATCAGCAATTCATCCTTAGCACTTTGCTCACGTGTCGTGGAGGAGGGTGGCGGGGGAATTATTAGACATCTTTCTTGACGGTCATGACTATGCTTTCTGCGACCGTTAAAACAGGATCAAGTCTATTCTGCTGGCAACCCAAGTCACGTGACATTTTAGCTGACAGACACAATGGTATCATTCTTGTATTGCTCTTGTACAACTGCACATAATTTCTAGTCATACATAAACTGCTGCGTGATCAATTTCGGCGAATGATGGGGAATCTAGGTCAAGTGATTTTGTTCTGGTGCGTTACCATGAGTTATGTACCAGTGTTTGTATTTCAAAAATGTAAATAATTTTGTGACTACATTAGCATGGGAGCCAGAACAGCTCAGTTGGTAGAGCGCCTGACTCGCAATCTTGGTGATCCTGGGTTTGCGGGTTCGAACCTCCGCCTGGGCATTTCGGTACAGGGGATTTTTTCCCTCTGAGTTAACATTGGTTCTGACTCCATTTCCCATACAGTCCTTCGAATGAGACTATAAACCGAGGTTGCGTGAGTGAACGCACGCATAACATCTTGCACACACGTAAAATCCCATCACCAACATTCGGAAGAGTAGGCCAGTTTGGCCGTTGGTATGGATGACACGTTACACATAGCATGCACCCTGAGTGAGAAATGGAAAGAATGAAGGAAGTAAGGAAAATGAGTGATCGATATTGAACGATACTGAATGGATGACACGGGAAATGACTCAATGAAGCGCCAGCTGGCAGCTCTTCAGTCGGCACTACCTAGGTAGGAAGCCCGTTGTGTAAACGAGTGTTGATTGTAAAGCGCTTACAGCTTCATGTCTAGCCGAGAATAGGCGCTATATAAGCTATATATTATTCATCATCATCATTATCAGCATAATATTACACTCTCTCTCTCTCTCTCTCTCTCTCTCTCTCTCTCTCTCTCTCTCTCTCTTCTCATACATCACCCTGTTGTTCTGATAATTAGTTTGTCATTTGTATTCATTTTGCGTGAAAATTCTTTTCGTGTGAAAAAACAAAGCACCCCTGCTGTGCTTTGGGCTATCCACGCTTTTTGTTGAATCTGATTGATGAATCGACAAGTAAAGTGAAAGACTGACCAATCGACCAGCTGGCTAATATGATAAGCTATCTAGTAATTAACCAACGAAGCAACAACCAACCATTTACAAACTGTATGTCTAGTTACGGTTGCAGACACTGACATTGGCTATCTTTTGCTGTGTAGCTGATCACCTTTTATTTTTCCTCTTTTACAAATATACCCATGTGGGGGGCCGGGAGAAGGAGCAGTTAACAGATTCCCCCCCCCCCCCCCCCCCCCCTTCCTCCAACTTTCTTACCCCGCCTTCCCAACAGATGGTTGCATTGTTCCAACAGATGAAACAATCGGTTCGTTGCTGAGGTTACTGACCGACCGTCTCTCCAACCCAACGTTATAGTTAGATAACTTGTCTTTTTTTTCGTTTACAACAGAAACAGGAACCAGACCTGAGCGACGACAAAGGGTCAGAGCCTCGACGGGCATCCACCTGGTGGCCCACTGTTCTCCGTGACACCTGGGAGTGAACCTTTTCCATGAGGGGAGCCACAAGCGCAGACATGGCGTGGCAAAGCAGCTTGAAGGAGAGAACTATGTGGGGTTCTGACGGAATCTGCAGGTGACAGTATTCATCATGAAGGAAGCTGGACTCTATGTCGAAAGAGGCGATGGACGACAACAGCATTTATCATCAAGGAAGCTGGACTCCATGTCTGAAGAGGCGATGGATGACAACAGCATTCATCATCAAGGAAGCTGGACTCCATGTCTGAAGAGGCGATGGATGACAACAGCATTCATCATCAAGGAAGCTGGACTCCGTGTCTGAAGAAGCGATGGATGACAACGACCTAGAACCTGTTATTTCTCCGCCGCTGTCGTCGCATACATAATGTCCGTCATCCGAATCCTGTCCCGCGTGTGCAGCAAGACGCGCACTTCTCATCCACAGGAAGGCAGGCACCTCTCCAAACCTGCTAAGGATAGCATTTCTTATCACAGAAATATGAACAGATTTCCGTCAGTAGTATACAAATTTGACCTTTTTGATATCATAGGCTCTGTTGTCTGTGCTACAGAATTTCCCCCCCCCCCCCCCTCTCTCTCTCTCTCTCTGTCTGTCTCGTTCGTGTGTATACACGTGTTTACTAAAGAAGTGAGAAGGGAAACAATCCTTGCAATGGATGGTGGCTCACTCATATGTATGTATGCGTGTTGGGTGGGGCTAGGAGGGAGAAAGAATACAATACAAAGAACATGTACACCAAACTTTCACTTTGTACAGACATCAAAAGACACAATGCATGAAATAACCTGTGCATAGCCTGTGTTAATTGCTAAATCAGTGGCTTAGATATAGACCTGACATATCAGCGCTTAACACAGTCAGTATGAGACCTTGGCTTATGTCATGTTGACTTAGAGGTCAAAAATGGATTCACATACTGTCACAAGAAAATGTGCCCATCTCTTATGTCCCAGCAATGTTTTGAGATTTGGATTGCCTGTATAACGTTGTTCTGGTTAACACCTTCCTCCTGTTTGGGCAGGAATCCAGGCTACCCATTGACGACCTCCTGGGACTTTTCACCACAATAGCGGCAGGCACAGTGGACTGAATATGGCAACACCAACAGCGACTTGGGATAGCTCACCAGGAGGCATTGGATCGTCTACATGACATCTAGCTATGATCTCCAGGTCGGCGACCATGTCTACGTGCACGACTGGGTTCTAGGCCGCAACAGGATCCAGAACTTCTGGCAGCCTTACCCACACTGTGTCACTGCCGACCCACATGAGTGTATGCTGTCCTGCCAGGTGGCCCAGAGAGGGTCATCAAAGAAAGAGACCTCCTCCTAGCTGCCGATCTCCCAGATGAAGAACCAGAGCCTTTGCCAAGGCAACAACCTGTACCTTTTCTGCTGACACCTTGGATGGAAGAAGAGATGTTGTTGACACCACCTCCACTTCCAAGGGCACTGGAACCACTGGCACCTGGTCCCCCTCATCTTCCAGCTGATGTTCTCCCCCCTCCGCCAGCCCCAGTGCCCGCTTCATGGAGGTCACAACGCCTGAAGAATGAGGTAAGGCTCTAGATGAGCAAAGACTGAACATAACGTACATACAGGTTACCCTGCTACCCGTAGACATTGTGCCTCCCGATTACGTATTAAAGCCATAGTATATCATTAATTTTTCTCCCATGATTACTTATTCATGTTTGCTTTTAGCTACTATGCTATTTTCATTAAGATAATTTTGTTCCAAGCCCATGCTGACCATATTCCATAGCTGACACTTAGGTTCAGATGCGCAGAGCACATAACATTCTGGCATGATGCGCAGTGTATAATAGGGTAGGTACATGTCCACCTCATTTGTGCCCCCTAAGTTCAAAATTCCTGTACAGTGCCGAGCCACTTCCCACCCCAGAATTAAGCATAGTTTGCCATCACAGACGTTGGATTACACTTGATGGGGGAAGGAAGAGTCTGGGTAGAGTTGGAAGAGAAGGGATGGTTATGGAGTAAGATGTAGGTAATAGGGGGGAAAGCTGGTACACACAATACATAAGGGAATATGATCTATTGATGGAATGAAGCGAAATGAGTGAATCGTAAAGCAGCTTTCCATTGATAGGTTATCTTCTATTGTGGGAGTAAATTTGGACATAGCTAAACAAGCCCTGTGAGAAGTTTCAAAGTATGGAACAGGGATTTTTGTACTCCCAGTTCTTATAGAACAGGAAGTACTTTAGAATAGGAACGAAGAATGCTCTGTGTGTGTGTGTGTGTGTGTGTGTGTGTGTGTGCGTGTGTGTGCGTGTGCGTGTGTGTGTGCGTGTGTGTGTGTGTGTGTGTGTGCGTGTGTGTCCATCCGTGGTCAAAATGTGTTCCACTCACTCCAGACAAAACTACTGGGCCGATCTTTCTGAAAATTTGTTGGTATGTTCATTATGGGTCATGGATGATGCCCAGTGTTTTAGGTTACTGTTATAGCCATTACTAACGGCTATAATGGTTTTTTCTTCTTTATAGAATATCTTAGAAAGTACCTAGCCGATCTTTGTGAAAAGTAGCAGGTATGTTCGTCATGGGTGATGCCCGACGTTTTAATGGTTTTTCTTCTTTATGGAATATCTCAGAAAGTACTTGGCCGATCTTTCTGAAAATTTGTAGGTATGTTCATTATGGATCACGAATAATGTCCCATGTTTTAATTTACCATTATAGCTGTTACTATTACTAACGGCTGTAACGGCCCATATCGGTTTTTCTTCCTTTTATGGGAATATCTCAGAAAGTACTTGGCCGATCTTTGTGAAAATTAGCAGGCATGTTCATTATGCCTGATGTTTTAGTTTACCATTACAGCCGTTACTAATGGCTGTAATGGCCTGTAACAGTTTTTCTTCTTTATGGAATATCTCAGAAGGTACTTGGCCGATCTTTGTGAAAATTAGCAGGTATGTTCACTATGGGTTACAGATGATGCCCAATGTTTCAGTTTACCATTATAGCCATTACTAACGGCTATAACGGCCCATAACAGTTTTTGTGTTGTTTATGGAATATCTCAGAAAGCACTTTGACAGTCTTTCTGGAATTTGTAGGTATGTTCATTATGGGTCACGGATGATGCCCAATGTTTTAGTATACCATTATAGCCATAACTAACGGCTATAACTGCCCATAACGGTTTTTCTTTTTTATGGAATATCTCAGAAAGTAATTGGCCAATCTTTCTGAAAATTTGTAGGTATGTACATTATGGGCAATGAATGATGCCCGATGTTTTAGTTTACCGTTATAGCTGTTACTAATGGCTATAACGGCCCATAATGTTTTTTGTTCTTTATATGGAATATCTCCAAAAGTACTTGGCTGATCTTTCTGAAAATTTGTAGGTATGTTCATTATGGGTCACGGATGATGCCCGATGTTTTTAGTTTACCTTTATAGCCATTACTAACGGCTAAAATGGCCCATAACAGTGCTTCTTTTTTATGGAATATCTTAGAAAGTACATGGCTGATATTTTTGAAAATTTGTAGGTATGTTCATTATGAGTCACGGATAATGCTCAATGTTTAAGTTTACTGTTGTAGCCATTACTAATGGCACATGTTTTTCTTCTTTATGGAAAATCTCAGAAAGTACTTGGCCGATGTTTCTGAAAATTTATAAGTATGTTCAATATAGGTCACAGATGATAGCCAGTGTTTACCAGAATAGCCATAACTAATGGTTACACCAGCCCAAGACGGTTTTCCCTCTTTATGGAATATCTCACACGTATTCAGGATAAACTGGGAGTATGTTTATATGCTTTATATCTTGTTTTTATTTGTCTCTTTGACACATGCATTGTCCACAAGGCTACGTGAGCACCTCTGACTGACCTCTCATTTGCTGTGCAGACATTAAGAAGACGTGTGGCTCCAGGAGTTCGTTTCCTGCTTCAGCCAGCCAAGGATTTTAGCACCTCATGCCTTGATGCCTGACTACGCTAGTGTCTGCTGATCCTGTTTTCTGTGTGCACCTCTTCCACCTCAAGCACGTGGGCATCCGTCACCCAACCCCTGAAAAGGCGCCAAGGACTTGGACCCTCTGTGTGTGTGTGTGTGTGTGTGTGTGTGTGTGTGTGTGTGTGTGTGTGTGTGTTACCGATTCAGCAAAGAAAAAAATCGTGGAAGAAAACAAGGCATGAAACAACCTCAGTGTATCCTTTTGGCGTTTCTTCTGTGAAATGGTACCGATTCAGTCTGTGTAATATGCAAATGGTTGTGCTCGTCTTCATCACTGGCATACTGTTTCTGGACTTGGTAGGATATGTAGGCCTATGTTATTGCGTGACATTTTGGGTGTTGTATCATACATCCATAACATGTGTGATGGGCTTTGTGGATGATTTTCTCAGTTGAATAAAGTATAGTTTGACATGTTTAAGGGGGCTAAATATTGTTTCCACATCACGCTGCCCATCTTCTATCTGCTATTCTGTTTCATTGTGTACCCTGTTTTCATTCACCTGGATTAGCTCCCAGCTCCAATTCCAAAAAGAAATCTGAGCGTGTCCCAGTTCTGCTCCACCTATGGAAATGTCTGTTCTTCCATTCTTCCACAGTTCACACAAAATACCGATATTGATAATGGACTTGTTTGTAGTCTATCCATATTCCTAGACAATCCACCTTGGACTTTTTAAACATCACACACTCGCTCTGATCTTGCTTGTTTTGGTAAGGACTCCACCAGCTATCTGGCATGCACAGCTTTAAGGAAGGATGGTGGGAATTTGGAGAAGTAAATGAAACGACCAAAAGTCATGGCTAAAAACCTAAAATATGCATCACTGCTTCAGAAAAAGGGGCTGGAAATTTGCAGAAATAGGCAGATGATGAACAAGATCAGAACGATGGTCAGTGAAGTGGTACACAGCAGTAATGAAGAAAGATATATTCATGGAAGGAGGTGGAAAATAGAAACAAAAGGCATAAGAGGAGATGTGTGCTGAGGAAAGATAACTTGAGAAGATCGCTCATGGGGAATAGGAGGCCAGATGTGAAGATATTAATGAAAATAAGATGGGTCGGAAAGCTGAAAGTAACAAGGACATAAGTTGGTATCCCCTCTCCAATGTCTGTCTGCCTAGGTAATTTTTATGTATTATTTTTGGCAATGACATGTTTTTCATTACCTTTTGCACCATTTTTTTTCTTGTGAAAAATCAATGAAATGCGAATTGTTTGTGTAGCACAATTTCATATTCTTAACACATCGACTGTTTAGCTAAATCACATACAGATGCTGTTTGCTTCCTTTTCATTTTTTTTCTTTTTTTGTGATCTGACTTTACTTTTCACACGACAATTTTCTGTTCATGATAATGAGAGACCAGAAAAGACTTTCGTGGGCTGGATGATAATGATTACAATTCAAAAAGAAAGAAAGAAAAGAGGAGAATGAAAACTTGAAGCCTGTGTGTCGTTGGGGGTATAATCAACAAAATTCAAAATGGATTCCAACCAGTTTCTTTCTTGTCCTCTCCCTTCATCCCATGTTTTCCCACTGTTCTTCCATGTTCCTTCCACACTTTCCACTGTACCATTTTCCCTTGCTGACCCTGATCCTACTCAGTCCAGTCCTTACTTTTTTTTCTTTGCCACCACCACCCCTTTGTGTTCCCAACCTACCCCTCCATGTTGTACCTCATTACCATCCATTTCTGTTCATTCCTTTCACGTCTTATTCAAATTTTGTCAATGTAACCCAGTGTCATATACTATTCCCTCACTTTCCCCACTTGCTCAAACACTTGCACACACACACACACACACACACACACACACACACACACACACACACACACACACACACACATGTGCTCTTCCTAAACATATCCCATCTCATATCCAGCATTGTTATGGCTACCCCAACTCATTCCCCATTTCATTTTCCCGTATATTCTTGTTTCATAAAAATGGGAACATAAACTGGAATGGCCCCATGAGTCGTCATTGCCATTGGTTGTAGATTTGCTTCCCTGCCATGTCCATCTCTTTGTATCCTGACTGACCACCCCAACCCGCTGTCACACCCTTGTGAGACTGTAGACTGTCTTTCCTGCCATGTCCATCTCTTTCTGGTCTAAACGACTAGCGCTATGTACTATCATACCTTCAGGTCATGGTCTCCATTCACTGCTATTGTCTGTTTCTTCCTTTCCGAACTGGCCACCCCTATCCATGGTAACATCTTTTAAGGCCATTGGTTCCATTTACTGCCATGGCCATCTCTTTCTATTCTGAATGATCTTCCCTATCTATTGTCATATCTTTTGAGCTCATAGACTGCCTTCCCTGTTATGTCCATCTCTGTTGTAGCCACCACCCCTAGCCACTGTCACACTCTGTGTGTGTGTGTGTGTGTGTGTGTGTGTGTGTGTGTGTGTGTGTGTGTGTGTGTGTGTGTGTGTGTGTTATCACGATGAAGAAATGCTGAGAATATTGAGAAAAAAACCCAGTTCCTGCAGCTCTGTTCAAAACATCTTTATTCCATTTCTTCTTCCAGTTAATCTGGTATTTCATTTTTATTTCAATTTCATTCATTTGAATATGCAAACAGACCCTCCAACCATCTTCTCCCTTCCTCATCTCTTTTCGATCTCCTTGTTTCATTCTTGGACTTCTCCATACGCACACTTTCCAAATCATTCAAAAGTTGATCATTCATATCTCAGAACTACTGTGGTTGTGTAAACAGACATGATTTGTTTGCTTCTGAAATCTAATATGGACCGGTTCCTACATCTGTGTTATGGCGAAAGGCGTGCAACATTATGGTGCACAAACTTGGTATGTGACACATCATGTACAATTTCACACAAAAATGTCGCTGGTGCACCAACACTCTGAAGCTTTATGTGCATATTCTTAAAAGTAAATTTATGTACTAATTATAGACAAATCAGTCATGTGTCTTGATAAACAAACCATTCTTCAAACCTGACAGAAAACAGCCAAGCACAGTTTACTTAGATACTACTGGTGGTTCATAAAAGCAGACAGACCAACAAACAAATACTGTGTTGTGTTGACTAATCACAATTTACATTTTGAAGTTTAAAGCCATTTGTTTTCACCATTTGTAACTGCTGAAATAATCACACCAGTTAAATCTTACCATCTGAACAGATGTCATTTAACGTGTGAAAACTTTTGACTCAAATGACTCTAATATCTGAAAGTTTTCTATATATTTGTTACAAAGCATTCTGAAGAGAATGCTGTTATTTTTCTTAAACGTCACGATCGACAACATGTCACAAATGACAGTTTACAGAAAGAGTCTGTGTCATACTTCATGAAATATGCATGCCAGAATGTTCCAGGACAAATGAAGATTTATAATAAGACCTGGTGCAATCATTCAATCTTCTTAATAGAACATTTCGTTTCATTTCACTGTCTGACCAAAAATTTTATGTCAGTCCAAGCCACAGCTGACAAATGGCATAGTTTGAAAAAGGCTGACAAACTGTATACATTCGTCTACTTTGTTGTATAAGACATCAAAAGACCAGTCTCTACTATTTTTATGGGGCTGAAGTGTTTTGAATAACACTGTTACAATCAATACATGGTTCACATGGCAATTAAGTTCATCTGGCATTTCATCATGAAACAATCACTGAATCAGTTTAACATCGGCGTCATGACCATACATTTATATATGCAGCGTCATTGAAGAATAAATCATTAACAAGAGCAGCAATACTGACAACAACAAAGACTACTTTACCACATGCAGTGCCACATCTCTTCCTGTGGAAAAAAATTACAGAAACACATCACCTGGCACATGTGATGCCTACACAGCATTCCAGAAGCTCAGCAAGACAACTGACCAGCACTTCAGTGACATTTCAACAAAGGAGTTGCAAACGAAGCACATGTTACCAGGAAAATGGTCAATCTGGCTATCAAAATGGCAATTTTCTTTTCCAGTCTTCCTGGGCTACATATGTCCATTAAACAAACACAATCAACTCACAGCTTCAGATTGTCTTGTCTTCAGTCATTAAGGGAAACATGTCCTCTGGCAGCTTAAAGCAATGGGGCAAATTGCAGAAGCATGAGACAAACTTAATATCCAAGAAACTTCATGCAGTTTTAACCAGTCTTCAGCAATAAGCATTATGACTTTACTTTCAGTTTCATTTTCCTTTTTGGCTTAATGGGCACTGCGTATGTGTAGACTATATTTATCACTCTGTGTGTGTGTGTGTGTGTGTGTGTGTGTGTGCGCACGCATCTATGTATGTGTGTGTGTGTGACACAGAGAGAGAGAGTGAACATCACTCAAGAACTGTCCATTCACAATCGTGATATTAGAGATTATTAAAAGATAACAAACAATGTAAAAAAAAAAAAAGGAAAATAAATGGGGGTGGGGGAAGGGAGGAAAGGTAGAGGGTGGGGAGGGAAAGAGCGAGCAGTGGAGGTGGGTGTGGGCAGTATGTACCTGTGTGTATTGTCTTCCTGTACTGCTTTGTTAAGGAAGGTTTGTAACTATAATGTTTGATTTGCAGGGGGGGGAAATCCTTGTTCATGCACTCAGGACTGCTTTGTGACAATACTAGTCTCTGCTTTGCCTACCTCAGCATTGTTGTCCATGCACAGCACAATGAATGCTGGCTGCACACCAAAAATTGATGTGCCAAGGCCTTGCTTAAGGAGTCGGGTATTTATAGAAAGCACAATTACAGTGTTTTGAGAATTTTATCGTATCTGAAAGTTGATTTCCCTCATTTTCTTTCATATAGCCATCAAGGAACAAGCCAGGTGGTCCCAAGCTGACAGAATGAAATCAAGAAATGGGACTATTTTGGGGAATACCAGCTGGCCCAAAGATAGGGTCACAGACGAGTGCAAAGCCTGAAATGTGAGGTCAGACAAGGGGAAGGTCATGTAATCGAAGATTGTGAAGAAAGTCGTGGGTGGAAAGCCACCCAACTAGATGAAAGAATTGTTTTGTTTTGTTTTTTTTTAAATCAATTATCAGTATACCATGAAATGCTGGCTCCAATTTATGCTAGGCCTCAAAATGCTTTACATGGATTATGTATTTGGTGCAAAATCCAAATTCTGCCCACACATATGGCCAATACATGAACTCTGACACTTTTCAAATTTCATTTAAAACTAGCATGAGACCCTCCCTGCCATCAGTTTTCAATAGAACTAAGGAGGCAAGAAAGTAATGGGACATTGTTGGAGGTTTGGTTGGTTGGTTGGTTGGTTAGTTTTTGTTTGTTTGTTTGTTTGCTTTTTCTTTTTTCTTTTAAATTCTTGTGTTTTGTTTTCCCCTTTCACCATAACCCTTATTTACCTATTCAATTAAAAAAAAATCCTTTTATTAAAATAATAATATGCGATTCTTTCTAGGTTTTGTTTTCCTTTGAGATTTGTATTTCAGGAGCTGATATTTATCCAGAATGAGATCAAACACAAAAACAGTATACCTGTACTAGGTGAAAAGTGTTTGATTTATGAATACTGTTGATTGTCAGAAAGCTTTGTACTACAAATTGTAGTAAGGACTTTTAAGTCTAAACCACACGTGTACTTGGGATAAGTGTACTCCAAGTTACTTCAACTTAATTTATAAGAAAAACACTTAAGTGTTACTGGACTTCCATTGTTTAGCATTGTATTACTTCTCTCCTACTCCTTTGTTTCACTTAAACTCTGAGTGAAAACTGGAGACTGATAATCACGGCAGATATATTTCTGCTAGTCTAATCCTTTGTTGGCTGAGATCTCACACATTTACTGAAAGCCAGAGGGCAAGTGTGAGAACTGGTCAAGCCAGACTCTCAGTTACTCAACTACAGACCAGGTTCTGTTTGTTTTTAGAACCTGGGTTCCTACCTACCATGGGCATGCCTGGTAGTGAACACACACTGCAGCCCAGCACTTGATCAGCAGGTCTACAGAGAAGTGGATCAGTCACCAGCAACTAGCGAGAGATCATCTTTTCTCTCTCGACACTCAGGTAAGTTCTGATATTCCATGTGGACTCCAGCTCAACTCATTCAGAACTTTCCCTCTCTTAATGATGATACAGCAGGCACAAACAAACAACAACAGAAAAAACCCACATGACTCTGATGGGATTCAAACCCACAACCTCCCAGCCGCCAGTCCGCGTCGCTAACCACTTCCCCATGGTGGCTGGTCAACATTATCATTGTAATTGCTGTTGCTAATACCATTACAATCATCATCATCATTATTATTATAATTACTATACTGATAGTCCTATTATCACCAAGCAACATTTACCTTACCTTACCTTACCAATGCTGTCCCCCCTCCCAGCAACCACATTTCTACTCCATATCCATTTTGCACCTAATTTGAGAGATAAGTGAATGTTCATGTTTTGTTTTCATGGTCTGGGATGTTGTGTGGTTTGTCTGAACAAGGCCAAAGAGATCAAAATGGGTAATGTTTGTTTTTGTAATTTTGTTTGTTCTTTCATATCTGGCAGTACAGAAAGTTTTCTTTTAAACTTATTACCCCATTTGGAAATGACTGCCCTGGCAAGACTGATGTCCTTGATTTCCATGTAATGCTATGTTCCATGTGATTTCAGTGTCCTGTTTCAGAAAGAGGGGAAGACAGAGGGTATGGAACAGGGGAGAGTGCAAAAGGGATGTGCAGACAGGGTTTGGGGGGGGGGGGGGGTGCTGACAGAGACCATCCTTTGTGATGGAAAACACAAGTTGAAAACTCCACTGCTGTACCACTATAAATCAAGTCTTCAGTTGTTGTTTTGTTGCAATCTGTACACATTACAATAAGGATATAAATGTTTCTGGCCTGAGTGGGATCCTCCAACTTCTTTTTCCTGTGCTCTATTACTTACTCCCTTTATCCTACCAACCCCTATCACCTTTGGTCCACCGCGCGCGCGCGCGCACACACACACACACACACACACATATATATAGGGATATCCATATCTATCTATCTATCTTATCTATTTTTATCGATAGATAGATAGACAGATATCACTGGGTTTTGGAGTAGTGATATTTCATTGTAAGAGCTAGTTTAGAGGGGTTTTTTTTTTTTTTTTTTTTTAATGGAAGAACTCTAGCATATTACTGTGTGCTGATTCTGACTGCTTAAACTGTGTCCAATATCTGGTGTAATGCTGGCTAAACAGACGTCCAACTTTCTGAACCATTGGTCTATGCTGCTTTTCTTAACATCTTTTTTGTTAGCCCGCCTTGACTCCCCCAACCCACACCCCCGTCACTCTATCCTCTTCCTTTCCTCACTCTATCCTCTTCCTTTCCTCCCTCGGGTCACAACCTTGCCATTCCCTTTTCACACACACACACACACACACACACACTCCTTTTGATTGTGATCCAGCTCACTCTTTATCACACCATCCCCCCATTCCACCCTTTTTCCTCTCTTTCTCCCCCCCCCCCCCCCCCCCCCCCCCCCCTGTCTTCACTCCCTTCCCCACTCCTCTTTCATAAATTGTTATCCTCATGCTGACTGCCAGTCACATGCATAGTCATTTTGCCTTTTCAGCATCATGAAGAAGAGACGGACACATCCAGTAAAAACTGTTTTTCGAGTTTATCTGATATCATTTTAAATGTACATCTACAGATGGAATATGTCAAGAGAAGAGAGAGACATATCCAGTAAGACCTGTTTTGTGATACACTGGTATCATTTCAAATGTGCCTTTGTAGATGGAATATATCAGTCTCATGTTGATAACTTTCCAACTAAACTAGCCTAGGTAAATTTTGTGTGAAGCTAACACATCATTTTAAGTTCTGAAGTGTGCCTTCACCTAAGCAGCCAAAGATGTTTATAAAAAAAAAAAAGGGACCTGTTCAGTTAATGTAACGTAAAACTGGGCCTAGATTTTTTTTTCTTTTTACATGTTTGCCGAGTTCCACATGAGCGGATAAATTCAGACATATCTTTTCTGCACCCCAAAAATTGTAAGTGCTGAAATGGGGTATAAGTGGGTTGCAACAGCCATTGTTGCTCAACCTGCTGTCACCTGTCATCACCTGCTGTGACCCTTACGTTGGTGGACACCTGACTCTGTTTTGCACTCACATACCACAAGTGCATTACAACTTTCTCTTTTCTCCTTTTGAATTTTGTGTGTGTGTGTGTGTTTGTTTGTGTGTGTGTGTGTGTGTGTGTGTGTGTGTGTGTGTGTGTGTGTGTGTGTGTGTGTGTGTGTAAATCTGATTATTAACACAAAAAAAAAAAAAAAAAAGCTTTCTTCTCATATGTCAGATTTTGACTTTTTTTTGCACAATTTCAGTGCTTTTTTTTTTTTTCGTTTTGTTTTCTGGTGGTGAAGTTTATTTTTTTATCGAGTCAACAACAAAAAAAGTTCGGACACATTCCTGCCAAACATGTTTGGAGTAAAAGCCTGAACAATATAATCAACACCCCAATCCAGTTATCCACACTTCCTCAGCCAATTACCCCAGACAGCAATAGCTACCTGACAGAGCAAAAACAAACACCAGCGAGAACGTGTCAGGTAAAAGTTTTCCCAAGTTTGTTTGAAAATCAAAAAATGAAAGGAAAAATTGGATATGGGCGTGGCACATGTCGCGGTCAAATTTACTGCACGGTCAAATCTGTTGCTGGTATACCAACTTAGCCAAAAATGACATACTACTACTACTACTTCTACTACTACTACTTGTAAAACTACTACTGCTGCTACTACTACTACTGCTACACAATGACCAACAAAAATCTAGTAGTAGTAGTAGTAGTTGTTGTTGTAATAGTAGTAGTCATGATTTTCAGCTGCAGCCAATTTGACTGGCTGCTGATCAGTCAAATTCCTTGCAAATGACTATCGTACGCCTGTCAATCTCATTCCCAGGTTTAGAAAATCGCACAATGGAGCCCTAGAATGTGAAAAAAAAAAGAAAACGAAATGTAAAAGTAGTAGTAGTAGTGGTAGCGTTGTAGTCAACATAGTAGTGGTCATGATATTCAGCTGCAACCAATTTGACTGCAGCTTCAGTCAAATTCACTGCTTGGGCAAATTCAATGCAAATATTGAGCCGGCACAATGACCAACAAAAAATCTAGTAGTAGTAGTAGTAGTAGTAGTAGTAGTAGTAGTAGTAGTAGTAGTAGTAGTAGTAGTAGTAGTAGTTGTTGTTGTTGTTGTTGTAATAGTAGTAGTAGTCATGATTTTCAGCTGCAACCAATTTGACTGGCTGTTGATCAGTCAAATTTGTTGCAAATGACTATCGTACGCCTGTCAATTTCATTCCCAGGTTTAGAAAATCACACAATGGAACCCTAGATGAGAAAAAAAAAAAAGAAAATGAAATGTTACACACAATGGAACCCTAGAATGAGGGGGAAAAAAGAAAATGAAATGTTAAAGTAACACACTAGTAGTGATAGCATTGTAGTTGACGTAGTAGTGGTCATAATATTCAGCTGCAACCAATTTGCAGCTTCAGTCAAATTCATTGCTTGGGCAAATTCAATACAAATACTGAGCCGGCACAATGACCAACAAAACTCTAGTAGCAGTAGTAGTTTGTTGTAATAGTAGCAGTCATGATTTTCAGTGCAACCAATTTGACTGGCTGTTGATCAAATTTGTTGCAAATAACTATCGTACACCTGTCAATCTCATTCCCAGGTTTAGAAAATCGCACAATGGAGCCCTAGAATGAGAAAAAAAGAAAACGAAATGTTAAAGCAGCAGTAGTAGCGGCAGCGTTGTGGTCGACGCAGTAGTGGTCATGATATTCAACTGCAACCAATTTGACTGCAGCTTCAGTCAAATTCATTGCTTGGGCAAATCCAATGCAAATACTGAGCTGGCACAATGACCAACAAAAATCTAGTAGTAGTGGTGTAAATAGTAGTAGTAGTAGTAGTAGTCGTAGTAGTAGTTGTTGTAATAGTAGTAGTCATGATTTTCAGTGCAACCAATTTGACTGGCTGTTGATCAGTCAAATTCCTTGCAACTGATTATCGTACGCCTGTCAATTTCTTTTCCAGGTTTAGAAAATTGCACAATGGTGCCATAGAATGAGGAAAAAAAAAAAAAAAAAACGATATGTTAAAGTAGCAGCAGTAGTGGTTGTATTGTAGTCGACGTAGTAGTGGTCATGATATTCTGCTGCAACCAATTTGACTGCAGCTTCAATCAAATTCATTGCTTGGGCAAATCAATGCAAATACTGAGCCGGCACAATGACAAACAAAAATCTAGAAGTAGTAGTAGTACTACTACAGTAGTAGTGGTAGTGGTGGTCTCAGCTGAAGCTGAGGAATTTTGCCGTGACCATTAGCGACTATACGTTATGACGTCATTTTTGGCTAAGTTCGCCCCTACCAGCAACGGATTTGACCGTGCAACGCAACGAATCTGACCGCGACAGCACATCCTCACACATTTCAGGATCTTCTTCTTCTTCTTCCTTTGAGTGTCCACGACCAACAATTTTTTTTTTTTTAACACCCTTTCAGATTGGGGCTAGCCCAGCGAAGAAGGAAGGAAAAAAAAAAAGAATCAGAGCAGCAGTTGCACCCTTGACTGGGAGGTGTCAAGAGTGGGGGCGGTCGCAGACTGCTGGCAACTCATTCCAGTCTCCGATTGTTCTGGCAAAGAATGAGTTCTGCCAATAATACCAAACCTCCTCTCTTTTGTTATGTGCTAGAATGACCAACAAACAATCTAAGAAAGTGTCAAAGTTACCTTTGGTGGGAGCTGTAGCAGTTCAAGCTCACAATGAATGCAGCGTCTTTGATGAAATACAGAATAGTATTTGCCCTCACTTTCCAGTGCGGCCATTTTTCCGAATGCGCCATAGGCTAGGGCCTACACTTGAAAGTCAGTCAGCGTTACTTCCCTGTTCTCGTGGTGTTTTGTAGAGATGGTGATCGTTAAAATTTAGTAGTCCGCCAGTTCAGTGAGGTAATGGGCATCCCAGTCGGAGAGGATTTCAGTATTCGTTTTTTACACTGTCGGAGACTTGCGCATTTCTTCATTTACTCGTTTACTTTTGTCGAGTTTTAACATAAAAACGTATCGCTTATATTTTTCAAATCGGTGCGCAGATCTAATTAGGCTTACTACGGAAATGTGGTAGGCCTATGGGCCCCAAAGCTTAGAAAAGCATATAAACGTAACGGAAAATGTTAAGAAATGCTTTGCCAAGCAAAATTTAGGAATGAGTACATTCACATCCAAGAAAAGATTAAATTTCTAACAACTTCCAAGCCAGTGCATCGGGAGCCGAGTGGTACTTCAACGTTTTGAGGCCTGTATAGCCATGATGGTAACGCCACACGAAATCTTTTCGCTTTCAACGACAGTACACACACAAGGGGACACCCACTGAAACTGGCAACATTTTTCTCTCATATCATTTATGCATCTTTTTACAAACAGAGTCATTGACCTGTATCACAAATCTGCCAACTCACATTGCCACCATGGAAACGCTTAAAAGTTTTTAAAAAATTATACACTAGGATTTCAGTTTGCTTCCAGACCAGTTTCCCAATTGAAAACTATCACACAAGAACAGCGCACTCATGTAAAAAAAAAAATAGAAAAAGAAAAAAATATATATATATATATATATATATATTGTGTGTGTGTGTGTAAAGCTTATTATTTCTGTCTGAACATTTGGGCGAATGGCCGATAAAGCCTGTAAGATCAATCATCATTGATTTGATATATGATAATTATAATAAAATGACAGTCCAGTCAGTGCCGTTGGTGTCACAGTTAACGTCACATGGAAGTAGCTCTCATTTCCATTATTTCATGCTAGATTAGTACCAGTATAGGTGACCACTTTCTGGACCAGCATTGCAAATATTGGTACATTTAAATACTTGACCAATAATCCATTTCCAAAAACCCACACCATTACCCTTTCTCCTCTATACTACCACGTTCCCCACCTTCACCCATTTTTAAAACTTAATGCTGGTGTAAGACAGGGCGGCGTATCGGTTTTGTCACTGCAGTTTTAAAAGCCAGCAACCGAACTTTTATTTTCTCACGTACATCTTAATCTTTAGATTTAGTCTTTTATGCGCATATTGTAGAATACCATTAGTATATCTTTTTCATTAAGATTATCGTGAGCATTGAAAAGTAAAAGAGGGAGGAGAGGGTTTCATTTTTGCGTATGCATATTCCCCCCCCCCCCCCCCCCCCCCCCCCCAGCAGCATGGCATTTCATTGCCCCCGAATACGGGTCTCTTCGCCCCCCACCCCCACCCCCGCCCCGTCCCTAAATACAAGAAGCGCACGCGTGCTTGCATATGTGTGTGTGTGTGTCTCTCCCTCCCTCCCCCCCCCCCCCCCTTTTTTTTTTTCTTTCCCCCTTCAAATAGTAATCTTAGCTTTTTACTCGTTGATTATTTCTATTCCTTTCCAGCTACTACTATTATTGCTAACATCACTAGATTTATTATTATAACTATTACTACTGCTATTATCACTATCATCATCATCATTATTATTACCATCATAACCTTTCTTCTGCTCCAATAGTACTAGCCTTTCACTCATCGATCATTTCTAATCCTTTCCACCAACTATTATTACGAATATTACTTTTAATTTTACCATTATTCCTATCATTCTTATTATTCTCATATTATTGTTACCATCAAGGCATCATCATCATTATTTATGTCGCTGCTGCAATTACCATAATTAATATCACCATTATGTTTATAATTACTATTGTCCTCTTATCACCAATCCTATCACCATCAGTGGTAAGTAGTAGTAGCAGTAGTAGTAATAGTAGTAGCAGTATTTGTTATTGATTTAGTTGTAGTGCCCACATATATTAAAGAGAGAGAGAGAGAGAGAGAGAGAGAAGTATGTGGGGTGCAGGCAGGCCTGTGTGGTTCCCTTCCTGCTCTAACCCCCCCACCCCTACCCCTCCTCCACCACACTCCCACCCCTACCCTTCTTCCCTGTTCCAATATTACTGTCAGCTTTTACTCACTGATCATTCATATCCTTTCCACCTACTATCATTATCGTTATTAATAGGCCTACTACTACTACTACTACTACTACTAGTAGTAGTAGTAGTAGTAGTAGTAGTATTTCTGTTGTAGATCAAGATCAGCCAAGTGGCAGACACGATTGAAGATGGTCAGAAATGATCAATTCTAATCATTAACACAGAGGTTGCAGAACTGATGAAGGGGAAATATGTATTTGTATGGGGGGGGGGGGGGAGGGGCTGCAGAGCGCTGGGTGCACGAGCACCATTCTCCGGTTTAAAGATGAACATGATTCCACACTGGAACTGGATCGGCATTGAACAGTCACCTAATTGCACTCTGAGATTAGAGCTTTTGAAAATAAATATATACGTCATCAATTTACATTGTAAACGTCCAAGAGCATCACCCGCCTTTACAATCTAATCGTCTCATTTTTAACTAAACATCAAGTTTTTGTTCTACCGGAGAGGGGCATGGAACGGAATCTTCGCACGGCAATCAGTCTCAGGGTGGATTGAAGCAGGTCGTGCTGAGGGGACCGGCTATTCTCAATTGATCGGAATCAAACTTGTAAATAGCGGTAAGTGTGTAGGTATGTAAAAAAAGAATAATCAATTCAAAACACGTCTGCACACGAAAAAAAGGCGGGAATTTTTATTTTACTAGGCCTACTCTCTTTTCATTCCAAACACTGCTGTCTGTCATTCATCCAAATCTTTTCGGCTTTAGAAATAATGGAAATGCTGGAACATGACACAACAGCTTCAGATTACTGCTATCAGTTTTTAGTATATTTTGACGAGAAAAGCTCTTGTACGGGAGGGGAATATGAAAAAAAAAAAAATTCTTTGCCGGAACGGCAGCCATTTTCTACAATATGTAGACTGCAAGTGTTAAGACCTGTTAACTGGATAACAACGACGCCGATCCTGATTTGGAAAAAAAAAAGTTGTTTTTCTTGAAAAATGTTATCATTTATTCCCAACGTCTCTCTAAAGACGACAGGGACGTAGGGGGTGGGGTGGGGGGCTGGATAGAGTGTTGCGGGGAAGGGAATGGAATTTAGGTTGGACGGGAGGGAGTGGGGGGGACGGGGTTAAGAGGTAGTGGAAAAGGTCGTCTGTATGCCATATAGAAACCACCTTTCACCCCTCCCAACACGCGTGTGTTGTCTCACCTTGTTTTCAGGAAGTGGACATTGAACTGGCCAGTGAGCAATTCCTACTCCTCTCTCTGCTGACTATTACAGGCCTATTTTTTCCTCCTTTTTTTCCCCTGAATAAGAGCAGCGTCCCCCCCCCCCCCCCCCCCCCCCACACACACACACACACACACAAAATGGAAAAAGAAAAACAGCAACAGCAACAACAACAACAACAACAACAACACAGTTTACAGAGGCCAAAATGATGCAGAAGTAACATGATAGCAGAATTAAAGTCCACACAAAAGGTATTCATGTTACAGAAAATCCACGGGGAAATTGTAACAATAACAACAGAAACGTGTAAGAGAGAGAGAGAGAGGGGGGGGGGGGGACAGACAGACAAACAGGCAGACAGACAGGTAGACAGATGGAGAAGGTGGAAGGAGTAAGAGAGAGACGGATGGTCTTTGGTTCAATGACGATGACATTCAACTTTCTTTCTTCAGTAGTTGAAAAGTTACATGCTTAGTTCTCATTTCTCATGTCTTAAGCAATCCATCAAAATGATGTTTCATCATTAATTCACCTTTTTCTTTAAACAGAAAATCCGAGGCGAGGGACAAAATGAAGAGTGGAAGGACCTGGGGTAAGGTAAACACATGTGTTGAATAAAACTGATGTTGAACATAGGTGGGTCATATACATATATACACAAAGAAGGGGGGGCGGGACGGGGGGGGGGGGGGATGGGGGGTAGGGGGCAATTGGAAGTTTAAAGTGTAAATCGTGGACATGACACCCCTAAAATTTCTATGGAATCAGGGAGCAGCAAGAACACATTCTAAGTCAGTGGCGTTGGAAAACATTTCGCATTGGGCGGGCCAGCCTGAACTGACAAAAGCAGTTGAGGTGGTGGGGATGGGGATGGGGTCAGGGATGGGTGGGAAATCTTCACTGTAAGTAAGGGGGTGGGGAAGGGGGCGGCAGAATTCTTTTAAAAGCTAGGGTGGAGGTGGAGGGTGTCTCTCATTTTTCAAATTCTCAGAAAGGGTATTCATTTCCAAATTCCTGTATTAATAGGGAGACGGAGAGGATAGAGGGGGGCTGGGGGAGGGGAGGGTGCATCGTAGTATGCTGTTCGCATTTTGAGGCTTCAAGTATTTGGGGAGCCAAAAGGTACTCTGTCTCAGAAGTTGAGTTCAAGGGCTTCCCACTTTCAAAACTCACGTCCTTAATCAAAGACATTTTTCTCGTGTGTGTGTGTGTGTGTGTGTGTGTGTACATGCGTACGTGTGTGTGTGTGTGTGTGTGTGTGTGTGTGTGTGTGTGTGTGTGTGTGTGTGTGTGAGTGCGCGCGCGCGCGCGCGCGTTTTTGTGCGTGTGTGCATGTTTGCAGTCAGAGGCAAGTGTAAATTAAATCAGAAAAAAATCCTACATGTTCAACAAATGCCAAATGAACACATAAGTGGGCATATTTTTGGACTTTAATGGCAGCTCTCTTTCAAAGAGAAGTTGGAGGACTGGGGTGGCGGGGGGGGGGGGGGGGGGGGGGGGGGGGGGGGGGGGGGGGGGGGGGGGGTGACGATGCTTTGAACTGGGTTCCCCATGAATCAAGTACTGCCAAAGAGGGGGTCGTAAGAAGCTGAAAAACCTTGTTGCAAGAATGAAGGAACAGTTCAAGTGACAACAACACGACTTACGAGAAACTGACTGGCCCATGGTAATGCTGAACGCAAACGGAAGCCAGGAGGAACTAGAAGGCACGGGAACAAAACACAGCAACGAAAGGAACAGTTCAAGTGACAACAACACGACTTACGAGAAACTGACTGGCCCATGGTAATGCTGAACGCAAACGGAAGCCACAGGAACTAGAAGGCACGGGAACAAAACACAGCAAGGAGCTCGAACGGTGGAAACACTGTAACAGGGTACAGAAGGCAACAGTAAACCTAGTTCAACGCTTTTATACACCGACTTATGGTTATCCGTTCATCCCGTATTTTCTAGGCTTTTTCTGTCTCTTCTAACGCGCACGAGTTTCACGTGCTCCGCCGGCGGTGTGATCAGCTGCTGACTCCATCAGAGCCTGTCCACTTTTCTTCCTCTCACCCTCACTCTGTGTGTGTGTGTGTGTGTGTGTGTGCGCGCGCGCGCGCGCGCGCGCATTTGTGTGTGTGAGTATATGTGTGAGAATGAATGAGTGCGAGTGTACGTGTGTGTGTGTGTGTGTGTGTGTGTGGTAAAGTAATAGAGGTAGTAGCAGTACTTTCATTTTACATCTTTTCACATTGTGATACGAGAGAGAGAGAGAGAGAGAGACGGGAGACGGGAGGGGGGGAGGTAGCGGGAGAGAGTGCTTACCTGTGTGCATGCGTGTGTGCGTGCGTACCTGGGTGTATGTGTTTGCAGGTGTGGGTGTGTACATAAAATCATAGAGAGACTGCCAACATCACTTTAAATAGGCTACCTAACCGGACCATATATCAAACAAAAGGGAACTTTTAAAAGCAAGAACAGAACCAGAAAAAAGTCATCAGTTGTAAAACATGATAGGTTTGTCCTAAGGAGCACAAATTCAAACAAAATATGATGTCTTGATTTGTTCGTTTCGCCACATATACATTTTGTTGAAGTAGGCCATTAGAGTTCTGAGAGCATCCAGTTTTAGTCAATAAAACGTTAAAATGAAGTTTCTGTAGTGAAACATATCACGAAATGGCAGGTGTTGAATACCTTTGACAGAATTAACCCTGAAAAGTCGACTATATTGTGTTTTTACATGAGAACTAAGTTTGATGCAGGCAAACCAGTCACGGGAGAATTACAGTCGTCGACGCGAGAGAGAATGAGAGGGGTTGCAAGTTTGCGCAGGTTATTTCAGAACTTGCTTTCTTCTCTGAATACACCGTAAACAAAATTTGACTGCTCATTGTGATAGCGAAGTTCATCAGAGTCTGGTGCAGTTCGAGGTAAGATTTACTTGTTCCAAGACTTGTGCACTTGCCCCTAGTATCGATTTTTTTTTTTTTTTTTTTTTTTTACCTCAAGTCACACACACACACACACACACACAGAGTGTGAGAGACAGGAGAGAGAGATAGGGGGGTGAGGGGGGTTATTCCCCTCTATGTGAACTCTAGCTCAGTTATCACAGGCGATTTAAAAAAAAAAAAAAAAAAAAAAAAAAAAAAAAAAAGAACCACCTTCCCATCCCCCTATCTCCACACCTCTACAAGACCTTAAGATGTACGCGCCACATATGCACGCGAATTTGATTTGACATGTACCGAAGTTTTAGGTCACAATAACCAGAAAATTAAATGTGTTTTCAATCTACGATCGTCATGAACCGTTTTAGGAAGTGCTTGAATCGAGATCTAGTCAAACCGGAAGAAGATTAGAAGTTATCTCCCTTGATATTTTGTTCTGCTCTTTACGGAAACCGGGTAAAACCGGCCGGAAATCGGTCACACAGGCTGCATGGATCAAATCAATATACGTATATCTCAATGAACTTACGGCTTTTGTACTCCCAGTTCTTATAGCACAGGAAGAACTTAAGAATGGGAATGAAGAAATGCTGTCTGTCCGTCTATCTGTCTGTCTGTCTGTCTGTCTCTCTCTCTCTCTCTCTCTCTCTCTCTCTCTCTCTCTCTCTCTCTGTGCGTGTGTGTGTGTGTGTGTGTGTGTGTGTCCGTCCGTGGTCAAAATGTGTTCCACTCGCTCCAGACAAAACTACTGGGCCTATCTTTCTGAAAATGTGTACGTATGTTCATTATGGTCCAAAGATGATACCCGATGTGTTATTTTACCGTTATAGCCGTTACTAACGGCTGTAACGGCCTGTAACGGTTTTTTCTTCTTTATGAAATATCTTAGAAAGTACTTGACCGATCTTTCTGAAAATTAGCAGGTATGTTCATTGTGGGTCACAGACGATGCCCGATGTTTTACTCTACCGTTATACCGTTACTAACGGCTGTAACGGCCTGTAACGGTTTTTCTTCTTCTTCATGGAATATCTCAGAAAGTACTTGGCTGATCTTTCTGAAAATTTGTAGGTATATTCATTATGGGTCACAAATAAGGCCCGATGTTTTAGTTTACCGTTATAGCCGTTACTAATGGCTGTACCGGCATGTGACGGTTTTTTTCTTCTTCATGGAATATCTTAGAAATACTAGGCCGATCTTTCTGAAAATTAGCAGGTGTGTTCATTATGGGTCATGAATGATGCCCGATGTTTTATTGTACCGTTATAGCCGTTACTAACGGCTGTAACGGCATGTAACAGTCTTTCTTCTTTATGGAATATCCCAGAAAGTACTTAGCCGATCTTTGTGAAAATTAGCAGGTATGTTCACTATGGGATACGGATGAAGCCGATGTTTCAGTTTACCGTTATAGCCATAACTATCGGCTATAATGGCCCATAACAATTTTCTTCTTTATGGAATATCTTAGAAAGTACTTGGCAGATCATTCTGAAAATTTTAAGGTATGTTCATCATGGGTCACGGTTATGCCCGACGTGTTATTTTACGTTATAGCCGTTACTAACGGTTAAAAAGCGTTTTTCTTTTTATGGAATCTCAGAAAGCACTATGCCGATCTTCTGAAAATTTGTAGGTATGTTCATTATGGGTCACGGATGATGCTCGATGTGTTATAACCGTTACTAACGGCTATAACGGCCCAACACGGTTTTTCTCTTTTATGAAATGTCTTAAAAAGTACTTGGCCGATCTTTCTGAATATTTGTAGATATGTTCATTATGGGTCACGGATCATGCCGAATGTTTTATTGTACCGTTATAGCCGTTACTAAGCGGGTTTTCAACTTTATGGAATACCTCACGCGTATTCAAGATAAACTGGGAGAACGTTATATGCTTTGCATCTTGTTAGTCATGGGATACTTGGGGTGTTATATGGATTTGCCAACTTTTTTTTTTAATTGTTTCTTTCCTCGTTTGTTTATTTTATGGACTGAATTTAACATTAAGTGATTTTTAGCATGGCGTACGTTTCTTTTGAGGTTCTGGATTCATTTGTGGATACATAACATACCTTCAGCGTGGTTGTTTGTCCTTTGTTCCATTCTTCGTCCATACACGTTCCAAAGGACTGGCGGAAAACTTCCATGGGGTGAGGGTAAGTGTTTCTCACGTAGTTCAAGAACTCGCGAAGGCCAGGGAGGTTTTGTATCAGTCTTTGAGTTCTGTTCAAGTTCACCTATTTGCCAAAGATCATTCGCACCAGAGGAAGGGCTGATACCCAAGTGCAAATATCTTCTTGACAAGCCGCTGCACTGAATGATTGTTCCCATACAGCCCTGCAAGGCCATGCTCTTGAACTCGCTTCCACAAGTTCTGCTTGAAATAGAAGTAACATTCTGCAATTCTTGAGGCTGGAAGTTGTGTCTCAATAGGACTGTGAAGGAGATTGCTCAAAGTCACATGTCACCTGGTGCACCTCCCATCGGTGGGGTGTCAGTTGTTATATTTTCGTTTTCAGACGCTCCAAGACCTGGCGGTATACACCAATTGTTCTGGTGTCCATGAGAGCTTATACAAGTGGGATGATATGCCCTCGTACATTTCCAAGGATGATGAGAATTGAGTGTATGGTCTAGGACATGAACGAAATGTCCCATCTACGTAGATCATCCTGCATGTCCCGAGTGCTTGCAGATTCTCTTCTGTTGCAAAAATAGCGATTCCCCAGTTGCCATCCAGGTGAAGGAGAAATCGACCTCCATTCCAGGTTTCATTCCATAGTGGATAAATTTGAACATCATCAACGTCCTCTGGGAAAGGTGGCACCAATGTCCTTCTCGTTCTCTCTATCGCTGATCTCACAGATTGATACGATGGAATTGGCGGCCTGTCTCCTCCCCCCTGCACTCACACATGGCGCTGTTCGCCACCAATAGCCGTGGAATATATCCAGCGACTCGAGCGAGTAGGGTCGTCTGCAACATCTGCCAGGATTTCCTGTCACATGGCAGATCTTTCCACCATGTCTGAGTCAGACTCGTGAGGGTGGACTGAGTGTTGAAACACTCGAATGTTCGAATTGACATCATTTCTGTCGAAAACATTCATTGTGGTTCATGCAGGGCAGTCAGTGCGCCGCCAAAGCGATCGTTGCCACAAAGCGACCTTGACTTTCACGTTGCCACGTTGATAGCGAAACTCATCAAATGTATCAACACTCCCCGCCATGTAGCCATTTGTACTTGATACAACCCTACGCTAAGGAGGGATAGAACAGGAAACGGAGGAAATAGGCCTACGTGACGTGACCGAGTAAAAGAGAAGATTTAGATAGGACCTCTGTTGAGGAGGAGGGGGGTGAAAGGAAGTGAGAGAAAAAGAGGGGAGAGAGAGAGAGAGAGAGAGAGACGAGAAGAGAGGAGAGAGAGAGAGGACCTCTGTTGAGGGGGGATAGAAAGGAAGTGAGAGAAAAAAGGGGAGAGAGAGAGAGAGAGAGAGAGAGAGAGAGAGGGGGAGAGGGGGACACAGGAGAGAGAGACATGCGGAGGGAGAGAGAGAGAGAGAGAGGCGGACACAACGACATGCGGAGGACACATCGACATGTTACGCCTGATGTTCTGGCCACCACTCTCCTCCATCCGTCCCTGTTCTCCACCGCTTGCTGAGATTCTGCTAGCTCATTCCAGTCCACTCTCAGATATTATCCTTCCACCTCTTCCTTTGTCTTCCTCTATTGCAGCTTCCTCTGACTGTTCCTTGCAGGACTGTCTTTGCAAGACCTGCTGAACGGGTCACATGTCTGTACCACTTCATTTTCTGCTTTTTGACGACTGTGAGTAGGTCTTCATGGGATCAAATTGTTTGAATTATTCTACGGACTTCTTCATTTGTCACAGCCCTGATTATTGCAGAGCAATTGGGTGACTTTATTGAGAATTTCAAACTTCTACATGATTGATACGACATCAAAACCGCCAACATTGTTTACATAAGTGAAAAGTCGTGAGGATGTTCTATGAAATTAATCCTTTAGTCAGTACTTATACCCTACGCATGCTCCCACCTCCTCCTGACAGTGGTGTTTGTCTGTGGAATTCTTGCCCATCTAGGCCCCTAGTATTGAAAGGCAGTCAAATATACGCTGTGTAACCGGCTAAGCAACAAATGGAGACCCAGGAGAGCAGAGTGCTGTTTTAAAGCTTACAAGCCGTTCACTGATCTGCCCCGCGCAAAGTCATGAAAACAAGCTTTGTTGCTGACATGCTTCCCATCCCCCCCCCCCCCCCCCCACCCCCACCCCCCCCCCCCCCCACCCCCCGGCGCCCTCCACCTTCATCCCCGCCCCTGCCCTCTCCTATCATACAACTTTTTACAGACGATGATGGGTGTATTTTTCATGTTTGCAAATGGCGCCATTGGTGTGTGTATGAGTGCGAGTGGGAGCGGGGAAAGGGCAGCCGTGCTTGAGATTAATGTTAGAGGTGCTGGTGACTTTCTACTCTGCTTAGTTCAGGTGGTTTCAACATTTTGGATTCGTTTCATTGAATCCTGTTGTTTGTGACAAAAAGTCAAACAGATCAACATCCGGTTAGAACAACGTGACAGAAATCTACTTTCATTTCTTTCAGTTTTTGATGTCCAGCGAACCCGTTCTACAGGCTAGTAGCGTAAGCAGGACGCTTTGTCTTTTAGATGGTGCATTATTCATTAATGATGTGAATCTGACAACTTTTTTAGCTTTCTTTGTATGGTCATAACCACATACACTGAACGTGACATTGCCTATGACTGACAAAGAAAACCGGAGTAATCAACACACTGTCAGTGAATAGCACGCAGGTAGCACGCTGTGAACAGCAGCATCGCACACGGTAAAGGTGAGAGTCAGATTCAATCTCAGATCAGTGATAGAAAGCATTCGTTTGAACACGGTTTAAACAATAAGAACAAGCCAAAACCATCGGCAAAATTATGTGGTCGTATAAAGGAAGAATCCTGGAAGAAGAAGAGTTTTGGGGCTTCCACTTCGAAGAAAGCTGTACTTTGAATCTAGAATCTTGCGATTTGAAGACGAACAGGAGAACGCAGCGAAGTGGCTACATGTTCTTCTTGTCATAGTCTTAAATATTGCGTGTTTTTGCCTGAAGAAGACCCAAGAGGTCGAAATGCATTGTGTCAAGTCCTGTACTTTTGTGTTGTGTCTGTGTCCTTGGCGGTAACTAACCCCTCTCTTTTCAAAGTTTGAATCTAGACGTTCACAAAGTGATTTAGTGTACTTCTTAAGAGCTTGCATTTTGCATTTTGGAATAGTAGTAATAGAGACCTGTAGTAAGAGTAATAACGAATGGCTTCCACTAGCGTATCCCCTCATTAAATTGATTAATCAATTGACTTGGAAATTGTGTTTGTTCACATTAAAAACACTAATCATTATTGTCAAAATCATAAAAAATGATTCATCCTATTTTGGAATTTAGTCCAGAAGATTCTTAATAGTGTCAACTTCTTGCACAACTGTGATGTTAGTATTAACAGTAAGAGTTTATTGCTGTAGTGTAATTAGCAACTTTGGAGGACAAAGATCATTTCTTTTGTGAGACTGACAGTGTTTTATACATATATTTTACCTTCAGAATTTCTTGTGATATTCAAGTATGTATGAAACAGAAGCAAAAAAAAATATATCGATATATCGAACTGATCAACATTAACAATCTTGTAATGTAGGTCTGGACAGGATCTCCTCTGATCCCTCTTTTGTTCCTCAAGAGAAGATAATCAGTAGACGGAAAGATGCTCGAGATCCATCCACAGAGCAGCCCTCATCAAAGAGTTGATGATTCCTCCACTTTTTTGGAGGTCTGAGCGTTTGGTTAGTGGGGTGCTCAAGGGAAAAAAAGTAAGTAATCCTAGGACCTAGACCCAGATAGTGAGCTGCAGTGCGGAGCTGAAGACCTGGTCAGGGCTTACTGTCAGCCTGCCCCAACACATTCCTAAGGAAAGGATGAGCCATCACTTAGCACCAGAGTAGCAGAAGGGAACAAAAATGTGGATTATGGGAGTGAACCATTCTTGATGTCAATTGCCTTTTTTTTGTTGTTGTAAATTTCTCTCCAGAAATCTTTTATTAAACTATTTTTTTAAATCCTTTCTTGGAAGAAATGATCCAGCTTTGCTTTCATAGTTTTTTTTCTGCCATGAGTGTCTGTCTATGTATCTGTCTTTCTCTTTCTTTCTCTCTCTCTCTCTCTTTCTATCTCAACATTAACTGCTAAATTTCTGTTAAATCGGTCAAGATACACCAATAATATATGTATCCGAAAACCAAGAACTGATCTGTTCAAAACTAGTCTTGTTCACTCAGGTGGAATGCTTTGGAACTCTCTGCCAATAAACATCAAATAAAAAGGTAGCGTTGGTTCCTTAGTTTAAGGCAGCATATAAAAATTCATATTTTCAAACATTAAAATATAATACAATAACAGCATCTACGTAAATATTCTATATTTTATCTTTATCAAGCAACATTAATTTATTATCTTAAAATATGTATAGTGTGTGTGTTTGCATGCATGCATGCATGTGAGTGTGTGTGTGTGTGTGTGTGTGTGTGTGTGTGTGTGTGTTTTTTTTTTTTTAAGTTAATCAATGTCCTTTTGAGATAAATATTGTGTGCTACCTTTTCCATTCACCCCAACCTACCCCATGCCGTATCCCTTCCCCCTTTCCCACTGCTTGTACGCTATGTTCACACAGTTTACTATTGCATTAGTTTGTCAATGATGTGTGGTCAGTAGCTAATTTGTATTGAACTGTCTAAGATTTTGTCAATGTTTGTTCCTTTTATAGGTATTTGCATTAATTTGATCTTTAAGTTTTCTTTCCTTTTGCCCCAGGGCTGGGTGGAAAAAGGCATTTGTATTGATTATCTCATTACCCTGGTAAAATAAAATTTCATTTGTTCATTCGTTTGTTCGTTCGTTCATTTTCTCTATCTCTCTGTGTCTCTTTGTTTGTCTGCCTCTCCCTCTCCCCCCTCTCTCTTTTCTCTCACCCCTTTCTCTCTCTCTCTCTCTCTCTCTCGCTCGCTCTTTCTTTCTCTCCACCCACCTTCTCTCTCTCTTTCCATCTCTTCTCTCTCTGTGTCTGTCTTTCTGTCTCTGTCTTTTTCAGTTTCAGGTTTCCACAGATCATAAAGTGCTTATGGGTAGGGCAATAATTCCATAAATTTGTATTTGTTTCTTTCACAGTTGTGTTTTTTGATTACAGGCAGAACCATGTTCAGCATGCTTTCAAAGTTCGTGGAGGTGGTCGTGGGGACAATACTGGAGCCAGGCAAAGATGAAGGACATGATGATCAAACCATTCAAGGCGATTCCAGACTGCAGTCATCTGATCTACTGGTCAGAGACCAAGACCAGCATGATGTGCTTCTTACCAGTATCATGGACCCACAAGTGAAAGCCTCAGATGCTGAGACAGTCCACTTTACTGGCAAAGTGAGTCAAGTGTTTAGTGGGCATGGCTTAATAGATGGTGAAGTGTACTTCTCCGACGAAAATGTTTCAAGCAGTACACCTCTGAAAGTGGGTGACCAAGTGAACGTGGTCGCCAAACAACAGTTTAAAAATGGAGGGTGGACAGCAGAATCCGTTTCAATGCTGGAACCGACAGAAAAGGTGTGGGACGAAGAAAATGAAGAAGCGCCAATGTGCCGACAGGTGATGTCGGAAAGGTGACTCACTATAGAAATGATGAGGGTTTCATCAACCAGAACATCTCATTTGACCTCAGTGTCTGCCGGGAAGGTTACCGACCTCTAGTAGGAGACTGGGTAACAGTCGAACTGGACATGAGTCGTGATGGCAGCAATGCAGGTTGTGATGATGCGGATGCGGAAACAATGAGAACAAAGATGGCGATGAGTGGGTCGATACCAAACGAAACCGAAAAAAGAGATAAGTTATGCAGCAACGGTAGCCCCTAAGAGAACGGTGCTTTGAAGGGACAATTTCTGCGGTCATGCCAGATCATGGTTACATAGACGGGGAGGTGTTTTTCAGGCCTGATGCATGCGTTAATGGCTACCGCCCTCGTAAATGGGACACTGTCCGAGTGGACGCGATTGAAAGTTCGCAGGGGAAGAGCGCATGGCGGGCCGTGTATGTGGTGCCATCCTCCAGGGACTCTCAGCTTTCAGAAACAGGTCAGAGAAAGCTTGTTTTGAAGCAGCATCTCTTGGCTGATTCTTTAGAGCTCTCTGAGTCTCTCTCTCTCACTCTCTCTCTCTTTCTCTCTCTCTCTCTCTCTCTCTCTCTCTCTCTATATATATATATATATATACACACGTATCTGTCTCTCTCTCTCTTTCTCTGTATCTCTCTGCACGTGTCTCTCCCAAGTTGATACTCAGAATTATTTATAAAAAAAAGAAAAGAAAACCAGGATACAGAGACACATGTGTATGTTGATTCATATCTTTGGTCAATGAAAACAGTCAAAAAAGTTTGAAAAAACTTTTGCTTCTCTAGCTGCATTAAGC